>PVIC010023531.1:0-26753 GCA_004025085.1 Thryonomys swinderianus | reverse complement strand
GGGGGGGGGGGGGGTGAGGGAGGGAGAAAAGGCCTACAGCAAAGTGACCAAGTGTCTCTCCCTGTCTGAAATCAGAGTTACTGCAAGGGGGAGCAGGGCAGTGTGACAGAGGGGCCTACCAGAAGGTCCACCATGTTGGGCTTGTTGTTCCGCAGCGTCTTGACGGCATGGAAGACGTCCACGGTTCTCTGGTGCCGGAGCATCTCGCAGACGATGCTGATGGCACAGAACGTGCCGCTGCGGCCTCCCCCGTTCCTGTCACAGGAGAGAGAAGAGGGAGGGTGAGGCTCAGCCTCGTGCTGCAGGGCGTACCCCCTGGGGAGGTGTGCCGTGCACCCCAAGGGCCAGTCACAAAGGGCCCTGGGCACCCCTGGTCCCATTCTAGTTAAAGTAAAGATGGCGGCTGGCGGGGGTTTGGCTCCCCGCTTATGGGGCTGGGTCTTTCCAGCCTCTCCTCAGTCTGAGGTTGTCGCCTGACACAGCACCCTGCTGCCTTACAGACACAGCCACAGCGGGACACTTCCCGTGTCAGGTGAACTGGTGACAAGGTGGGCTAGGGTCAAAGATGTACCTGGCCTTAAAAAGTCTACTAGTACCTTACACTTACCTCTAAGACATACAGGGTCTTTTTTTTTTTCTTTTTGGATTGGGTTTTGCTAAGTCATCAGATTGCCCAAGTTGGGCTCGAACTTGTGATCCTCTGGCCTCGGTCTCCCCAAAGTGCTGGGATTACATGTGTGTGGCATCACGTCTGGCTCACAAAGCTTTTTATTTTGAATTAATTTTAGATGTATGGAAACACCGCGGCAACAGCAGCAGAGCCCCTTGGGCATCCCACGTCCCTGCTGGGAGCTCTTAGGAAACCGCAGCTCACTGTCAAAACCAGGTAACGCTGCCGCAGGGTTATTAACCCAGCCAGCTGTGGTCAATTCACCAGATTCTCCACGAATGTCCTTTTCCTGGCCCAGGACCACGAACTGGCCCTCTTCTTCCAGCACACTGCCTCCTTCGCTGCTTCCAGCCTGTGACAGGCCCTCAGTTTCTCCCTGCCTCTCAACCTGGACCTGTTATTTCGCAGAATGCAAAAGGCAGAAGATGGAAGGAGCAGCAAACACCTACAGTGCCGAGTCGGAGGCCGAGAAGTGACTGCACCAGACAGACTGTCTTGCGTGTGGGCTGCTCCGGTTTCCTCTCACGAGCAGAAAACGGGTCTCCACTTTACCAAGAGAACCACGCAGGGATGTTTCATCCTCCACAAGGCTCGCGGTGCCAGCCTGCGGTTTTCCTGGCGATATGGGCACGATGGGCACCAGCATGCTCACTGCCAAGCGACCAGCTCTGTGGCCAGTGTGCGCTTGGGGTGTGGACACTGTGCGGATGTCCTGTCTCTGCTCCTGAGCTCACCGCTCACCTCCGCCCTCACTGGCTGATTGCGTCTTGTATGGCGAACCATGACTCTGCCACCTGCCTGGTGTTGATTTCACTTCCTTCCCTCTGATACTCTGCTGTAAGCTAGAGGCCTCTCTCCTCTCCCAGCCAAAAATGTATTTTTATTGTATTTATATCAGTGTGGAATGGAGGAAATATTTTATTGTATGAGCTAAAATTCATATTTTTATTGCTCAAGGTTTTCCACCTTTGACCCTTAGGAGTTCCATCAGGTTAGTTCCTGTGTTCTTGGGAAAAATGCCTGTCCTCAACATTTTCAAACTTTCTGGAACTAAGACATTCCAAGCACATCCTATATTTTTCCTGCACCAACTGTACAATCAACCTCTTTTCCAAGGAATTGAGAGATCTTTCATTTTAAAAATACAATGGTAGTGGGGCCAGAGATTTAGCTCAGTGGTTCCGGTGCCTGCCTTGCAAGTGCAAAATCCTGAGTTCGATCTTTGTAACCACATACAGTGCTGGGTGTGGTGACTCACGCCTGTAAACTCAGCACTCAGGAGGCAGAGACAGGAGGATTGCTGAGTTCGAGGCTTGCCTGGGCTACATAGTGAGCTCAGGGCCAGCCTGAACTACAAAGCGAGACCCTGTCTCAAAAGAAAAAAAAAATGGTACTACAGTCGCCAAAATAAATATTTTGCTTTAATATTAGTGCTTTAATAAAATCAAATTTCCAACTAGTTCAAATTTTGTGGTTTCTATTACATTAAAAAAAATTGACATATAAGCTAAATCTGCACATTGCATTTGATTTATAAAGTTTACACTTGTATTTTGATCTCCAGATTCCTCTTTCTCTTTTATTCTTGGAAATTTATTTGTTGCAGAAGTGGGTATTTGTCTGCCGAGAGCCCCACATTCTGAGTTTTTCTTACTCACTGCCTCTCTCTGGTATCTACCACCTTTGCTCTGCCCCTGGGTATCTTGTACATTGGCAGTGCCAAGGCTCACAGAGGATTCATGACACGTCAGTGGCTGGAGGGTGAATTCATTCATGTAAAGGTATCTTACATGTATATTTCCAGGGTGTTATCTCACTGACTGTCTGCAGTGAAGTACCTGTCAATCACTTTGTTTACTGAAAAAAAAAAAATCAGATTGTGCATTTTATTTCTGCTGACTTGCAGGACTTCTGTGAGTCCTTCGTGAGCTCTCTGCAGAACAAAGCCCTCCTTGACACTCGTGCCTTTCCACACCTCCCCGCTACCTCCGAACAGAAGTGCTTCATGATAGTGAGACCCAACTTGTCACCATCTTCCAACACTAGTGCCCTAGGTGCCGTCTGAGCCAGGCTTCGGTCCCCTGTGAACACAGGAGCCTTTTCCATGTTGTCTCCTAGAGGCTCTTTTGTTCCCCTTGGACGTTCAGGCTTGTGGTCATCTGGAAAGGATTTTGATCCATCACGTGAGGCAGAGACCAGTGTATCCTGAGTGTCTTCCCTGTGGCCCTGCAGGGCTGGCTCTCTGTGGAGACCGGGTGACACACAGGCGTGGCCCTGCCCTGGACGGCCTCTCCTGTGCTGTCCCTGTTTTCTACCCTTGCACTAAGACCACACTGCTTTCTCATCTGCTTTTCACCACGGGCTTCCAGCAGAATCTACATCTGTTATTTTCATGGAGTTTCAAATTCACTGATCTCTTATTTCTATTCATTTATTTCAGCTTTGTTAGCTGGAAGAGAAGAAAAGGTACATCCTGCGTGTTTCTGTGTCCAAGGGACCGTTCCACTCGGTCTGTGGGAGCCTCACCCATGTATGCTCTGCCCACCACCGACAGGTGGCGCTACACTACACCGAATCAGAACCCTGACCTCGAAGGGACACAGTGCATGGTGTTTCCGAGTTGTCTTGGTGTGGACTGAAGAGGCCATTTTAAACTTTGCTTCTTATAAATCTAAACAAAAAAATCTTTCATGCGCGGGTGTCATGCCAAGAGGGCACAGGCAGTCCCTCTGGCTACACAGGGCTTTCAGACTGGAGGACAGGGTTCCACAAGGGAAACTGAGGTACACACTCCCAAGGGAGGGGGAGGGGGAGGGTGGAAGGCAGGGGGAGCATCAGATGCCCCAGAGGCCCTCATTAGAGACACCCCACGGAAAGGCGCTGCTGCTGGCTAGAGGCCACGCCCTTTCCAGGGTGCTCATCCCTGGGGCGTGGTGGCTGAAGGGGTCTTTGGGCCCCACCCTCACTCCCGTGCTGTGCCAGGGTTCTGGGGCCCCCGCTGGGCAGACAGGCGGGCGAGCGGGCCCTCCAGGCCCTGGAGAGGCGTGTGCCGTCTGCGCGCAGCTCAAAGGCCGAGCGCTCGCCTAGCGCCGCCCTGGGCTCCACCCACAGCAGCACGGAACAGAACGACTCCGAAACGAACAGGTCTGATCCAAATGGACGAAAATGCCAGGGACCCGCGGAAGTCCAGGGAGCTCAGTGAGGGGAACCTCTTCTCTTGTCTGGTCAGAGCCCACACCGGTGCTTGGACTGCTCTTCGGAGCACGGAGGGCGGGGGATGGACACCCCGTGGCAAGCGCCGCGTCCCCGAGACTCAAGTCCAACACGCGACGCTCCGCGGGGGGGGGGGGTCACCCGGCGGGACACTGGCTGGCACTGGGGAGGAGGGAGAGGGACCCGTGCCCTCGGCCGTATCTGTCACCGAAGCTGTGCTGCAACTTCCCAGCGCGGGCAGCCCTCACCTTCGCGTCGCTGTGTGCGTCTCACACCCCGAGCAGCGACAGATGCTGCGGCTTCGAGCTTCCCGGGAGTCTCTCCACATCGCCCCTACCTGCTGCCTGTTCCATTAAGCCAGCGCAGCTGGATGATTAGCGACATATCATCGCTGATGAGAGGCGCAGGTGAGAGCGGGAGCAGCCTGGCGCCCTCTCTGGCGGCTCCTACCCTGGGCACCGGGAAACCCTGGAGTGAAGGAGCACGGGGGTCTGGGCTCTGCTCCCAGAGGCCGAGGCAGGTGTCGTAAAGCTCCGGATGACTCCGCAGAACGGCAGGCAGGGCACGGCGGACAGGAGGGCCTCCCCTCCAGCACCCGCTGGACTGCTGGCCTTGGGGTCACCCTTTCACGCTGGCCCTGTGATGGTCAGCAGATCCCTGAGCCCTTGGACTCACCTAATAGAGACCGTTTCTTTGGGCTCGCTTTGGAGTTCCCAGTCTGACCGGAGGGGCTTCGCGAGGGCCCATGGTGGGCCACATGGCAGAACAAGCAGGTTACTGCATGGCACAGCGTGGAGAGAGAGAGAGGCCGGAGCCCCAAAGTCTGGGGCAAGTTCCGAGAACCTTCCCAATGCCACCATCCTGGGCTCAGCCCTGGACCCCTGAGGCCATTCCAGGTGGAACCAGAGGAGGCCAAGCGGTGCTCCCAACACAGTGCTCTGAGACACCTCCCCTCAGGACTAGAGGCCAAGGAGACAGGGCCCTGAGGTCCCCATGTGGTGGCCGCGCAGCCCTGGCTGGACGGAACCCGAGGGGTGCACTGCTGAGCAATGTGGGCAGATCCTCCAGCCCGCAGGATTCTGGGTTACCCACAGTTCAACCGCCGGGTCAGAATAGATTCTAGAGATGTTAACAGGTGGCTCTCAGGAGCGAGGAGAAGCCGTGGGCTCCCAGGCGGGGCTTGTGCGTGTGGCCCAGCTAGGGCCAGTTGTTAGTTTTGGCAGGGACAGGGTACCTACTTGAGTTCGGATTGTCCCCCAAAAGCACCCACGTCAGAAACCTACTCCCTGAGTCGTTAGCGACACACGGGGTGAGCCGCCGGGAGGTCCTTCTGGATAGAGAGCGTCACGAAGGCCCACAGTGGGCTTAGCAACTGCGTAAGAGGACAGCAGAGCAAGCTGAGCTCTCTCCAGGTGGCACCTCCACCGTGCGACAAGGTGGCAGAGCCCTCGCCAGGCCAGTGCCTGCTCACGGGCTGCCCAACCTCCAAAACCATGAGCTAAATTAAGTCAGCCTGTGCACGCGACCCACTCTTGGGCATCCCAGTAACGAACAGGAAGCAGACTGAGAGCCCGGCCCGCACGCAAAACACGCAGCTGTGCCCTCAGAGCAGCGGCCCCACCCCGGCTCCCGCTCCTTGCTCAGCGAGCCCCAAGCCCGGGAGGGGCCGCGGCGCCCGCACTTACAGGCAGTGCACCACGGTGCGGCCTTCCCCGCCGTTGTACTCCTCCTGCCACTTGTCCACCTGGCGGATGAGCTTCAGGAAGGAGCGCTTGGACACGGGCGTGTCCTTGTACATGGGCCAGCCGAGGAACTGGAACTGCTGCACCATGCGGTAGCCGTCCTGGGGCTGCAGAGGAGACGCGACTCGCTCGGGCCCGGCCTCTCCCTCCCGCTCAGCTCCACGGCAAAGCGCGGGACGAACGGAGAGCAAGGGCCGCGCCGGGCCCAGGAGGCAGGTGAGGGTTATAAAGAAGCAGGGTTTTAAGTGACCGCTGTGCAGTGAAGCGGAAAACCTGTCCTTCTGCAAGGGCCGAGAGCCGACAGGGCCGGGACTGGCCACACGGTGCCAATGGGCGGAAATGGCTTGAGCTTTACTGCAGGTAAAGAACCAGCCGTGACCTGAGATGTACGTGAGCCCAGGGCGCTGTGATCACACCGCGTTGCATGTGAACGTAAGATGGTCTGGTCACTAGCATGGCTCTCAGGATAGCAGCAGTGGATTCGTCTTTAGTCCTAAGGAAACGCGCTGCAGCGCTCTGACAGCAGCTCTGCCCGCCAGGGCTGAGCCCCTGCCCCGGCCTCGTGTGGGGACCTTGCTCAGGACGTGCCGTCTTCCTGGGCCTCCTCCTCCTCCTCCAGCTCGGCCTCTGCTCTCAGAGCCCTGGGGACGGAAGCCCCAGGCTCCGTGCTGGCCCCTGTCCTTTCCCAGCCTCCTTGAGGACTGCACACCCACGGCGAGGCCCCAGCCCCTCCTCCCCGTCTCCCTCACGAAGGCCCACCTAGTGTTCCCACACAGCTCCCGGCATCCTCCCAAACTGCCGTGCCTCACCTTGACCTCTGACCCGGCCCACATGTGCCCCATCCCGCACGCCGGACTGACTAGTGCCCCCGCTCGCCCCGGTCCTGGGGCCTGCTCTGCGTCCCCGAGTGTGCCAGCATCTCGGCGGCCTATGGCCTCCACCCGTCCTGCTGTAGTCATGTCACCAGGCTCCTGAGAGCCCCTGGTGGGCCTGTCCTCGTGGGGCAAAGTGCTTCTGTACCCCACGTAGTCCTCCTCCTGCACAAACCCTCCAGGCGAACCCCGGGGCTGGTGGCAGCCCTGGAGGTCAGCAGGTCTTCCGCCCCACCGGGGCCACCTTCCGGCAGGCACACGGCTCTTGGGCCTACGCACTTTCTGCCGTATCTGCCTGGGGCTCTAGCCTGGCTTCCTTGGGCTTTGCTTGTTCTGAGACAGTTCTGTTTAAGAGATGGACACCCCGCTGGGCAGGGCCAGCACCTTCCACCCCTCTCTGCTCTCTAGCGCGCTCTGTGTAGTACTTCACCTGTTATATCAGTGACCTGTGCCTGCCGCCTAACAAAGACTCCTCGGCTGGTCACGACTCGGCCAGGCTCTGGAGCCAGCTCCCGGGCCCTTGCGTGCGTCCTTATGGAACGCCTCCTCCAAGATCCGCGCCCTTGATACCCAATCAGGTCCCTTCTAACACTGATAGAAGCCACCTGGCCGCTCTCCAGCCCTCCCCCGCCCCGGGGAGCTGGCCGCCGACCCGCCCGCAGACGCTGGCGCTGCAGCTGAAGCTGATCTCCTGCAGAGCGAAGGGTCCCCTCCTCTATCCCCACACCCCGAAAAGTATCCCCGTGGGCTTCATCAAAGGCCGCGAGTGGCTTTTTCTTTAACTCATCTCCCCTCAGAGTACGGGCCCCATGAGGTCAGGGGTGCCTGCACGTCCCCTGAAGGTCCCAGACCCGAGGACGGGCCTGCCACGGGCGTCCTCCAGCCTCGGAGTCACAGGGAGCGGCCGGGCCGGCGCTTACCCGGGCTGCGTTGTAAATCCGAAATATCCTGCTGATGATGTCCTCCTCCAGGTCGGCGGACACGAACTCCACCTGGATGGGGCCGTGCCTGTGCACGCCGTTCTCGGGCCAGTACTGCGGACACAGCTGAAAGCAAGCGCCGCGCGAGCGAGTCAGCACCGCGGGCACACGGGCCTGGGCTCCTGGGAGAGCCCGCCGCTGGCAGTCCCCGGCGGGAGGCCCTTCCTGTCGACCCACCCTCAACTCCCCCTGCGCCTCTCCTAGGACCTCTGAGTTTCCCCAAAGCACTGTTCGCCACAGGCTTCCCAGGAGGCGGGGTGCGGCCCACCTGGCCCTCATGAACTCACTCTTGCCGGGAGAGACGCCACAGCTGCCCCGCAGAACAGATGCAGATACGCCCACAACACCACACCTCCCCTGCCCTCACCTGCCCGGCTTCCGGGACTAGGCTGTTCCGTACCAAGGCTCAGGCCTGACGCGGGCTGGGCAGCACTCGGACTTCCTGGGCTACGCCCTCCTGGCTCAGAGCCTGGCACACACTTTGCAGTTTTACCTGGAGGCGCCTTCAATTAAAAACACAGTTTCCTAGAGGCTCCAGCTCTGGGTGTTGGTGCTGCAGGATAGCTGCCTGGCAGGAGTGGTGTGGGGCCTGGTGGCCGGGAAAGGGCTGCTTTCATTTGCTCTCCCCCATGAACTCCCTAAACTTGGAAGCAGTCGGTGGGAAGCCTTCCCACCATCTGCGTTCTTCACAGACCTTCCTGAAATACCCGGAGCCTGTCTGGCCCTCTGCGAGGCCGAACTGCTGGGGTGAACACCGGGGAACAGACAGCCTGTGGCTGTCAAGAGAAGGAGCTATTTCATTATTTTCTAACCTGTTGCTATGAGGCCAGGAACAGAGGAGAAGCACTAACATCTCCCTTAAGCTAGATGAAGGACAACGAAAGGAGAGTTGAATTTCCCTTCTTTGATGATTACTTGGCAACGGGTCTGAAATCGCACTGTTGAGCACTGCGAGGGCTGACTCCTGTCCACGGGCTGAGGCCTGACTGTCAGCAGCTCAACAATCTCTCCCTTATAGGGAACTCACGGTTGGAGCCCAGGATGAGGAATGAAAGTAAGAAAACCAAATTGTATTTCTGAGGTCAGCTGAGTTTGCTGTAGTTTGGAAATCACATTTTTTATTTTTAAATAATATGTCTGTGAAAAATTTTTTTTTTTTTTTTTTTGAGACAGGGTCTCGCTTTGTAGTTCAGGCTGGCCCTGAGCTCACTGTGTAGCCCAGGCAAGCCTTGAACTCAGCAATCCTACTATCTCTGCCTTCCAAGTGCTGGGATGACAGGCGTGAGCCACCATGCTCGGCAGGGTGGTGTGTGGTATTGATTGCTGGTGGGCGTGAGTCACCACGCCCAGCATTGTATGTGGTTACCGGGGATTGAACTCAGGACCTTGCACTTGTGAGGCAGGCGCCAGAACCACTGAGCTAACCCTCTGGCCCGTCTGTGAAATTTTTTCCTCCTCTCAGCAAGCACTTTCTAGTGACAAGTTATTAAACTGCTTTGTCAGACAATAGCATGCTGGTGTTTATTTTCATTCTGATACCCAAGGATGCCAGCTGTTAAAATTAATAGGTACGATGATGGGAAGCCATACTACGCCCATTGGACTGTTCTGCCCATTTCCTACCGAGGAGCCAGCTTTGCCTTCTGCGTGCTGCGTTCCGGGGACTGGGCTTGTCATTTAACCGAAAAAGTCTGGACGGCTTGAGCTGGTGGTGGCTCCAGCGCATGGCATCCTACACTCTGCCCAAGGAAGCCATGCAGAAAATGGTTTAAATGGTGCATAACTTGTCCATGAACTGGACCTATAAATACTTAAAATAGCTGAGTGCTCATCTTGTAGAGTTGCAAAGCCTGTAAGTTCAAACGCTCAGTTTTAGTGTTTGCTAAAAGACCGACTCCCAGGAGCCTCTTTCCTCTCACTCTGAAAAGCAGCTCTGTCTGCTGAATAGAACTGGAGTCTTTTTGTTCCTCCCACCACTTGTGAGCCACGGCCTGAGTTCTGTGCAGACAACCCGGGTTTAGACAGCAGCCTTAGAATGAGAACACGCGCGAAGCGTGGATGTCTTGTGCACTGATGGGAAGAAAAGCAATCCGTATTGCCACGTTTCTGGATTCCTATGAGGAAAAACCCAGCAGGACTCTAAACGAGGAACGAGACCCGCATCCTGTGACTGCTTGTGCCTAAGGTGTCTTGAAGGACGCCAGCCCCGGGGCAGGGCAGGCAGGGGTGGGGCTCGGCTGCCTCTGGAGCTGTGTGTCTGTGTCGTGATGAGGCTCCCACAGGGCAGCTCTGGAATACTCGAGCTTCTCAACCCGAAAGGCTGAGGGGAGAAAGGAGTGTCATTGTGATTTCACCGACCAGCATGCAGGCAAGAGCCTGAACAGTGTACGGCCTCAAACACCACGAAAGGCCGTGTGGAACTGAGGGCCCATGCAGTCATGGCAGCAGGAAGGGTCTTGTCCAGTTAGGAATCGAAAATATTCCAGAACTTCTTAAAGAATCTGTCTGCTAGGGCCGGAGATTTAGCTCTGTGGCTCTGGTGTCTGCCTCACAAGCGTAAGGCCCTGAGTTTGATCCGGTAACCACATACAATGCTGGGCGTGGAGACTCACGCCCACCAGCCATCAATGCCACAAACCACAGTGCCGGGCGTGGTGGCTCACGCCTGTCATCCCAGCACTCGGGAGGCAGAGACAGGAGGATGGCTGAGTTCGAGGCTTGCCTGGGCTACATAGTGAGCTCAGGGCCAGCCTGAACTGCAAAGCGAGACCCTGTCTCAAAAAAAAAAAAAAAAAAAGAATCAGTCTGCTAGATACGAATTTAAAACTCCTTTGGTTCCAGAACAAGTGTTTTCTTAAAACATGCTAAGTCCTAACCTTCTAGAGTGCCCCTGTCAGGGAGGTGAAGGCCTGGCTGGAGTAACCTCCACACTCAAGCCTTGGGCCTTCTTACAGCGCCCTCTACAGGCAGATGCTCCTCCCTGCCCCATCCTTCTGTTTAAGGGGTGGTGTGCAGAAGCCCCACTTCTTATTCCTATTTCTCATTTTTCTGTCTTTTTACTGTATTTACTTTTTTTTTCTTTTTGGTACGAGGGAATCAAACTTGTAACCTTGCACGTGGGAGGCAGGCATCAGAATCACTGAGCTAAATCTCTGGCCCCTCTTTTTGATATATATATATATTTTTGAGACAGGGTCTCGCTTTGTAGTTCAGGCTGGCCCTGAGCTCACTATGAGGCCAGGCAAGCCTCCAATTTAGCAATCCTCCTGCCTCTGGCTCCTGAGTGCTGGGATGACAGGTGTGAGTCACTATGCCTGGGCTCTTTTTAATATTTTTACCAAAGAGCTGGCAAGACTAATTTTCATCCCTTAAACTCACTGTCTTTGTCCCCACGTCCCCTGACCGTGACAGTCTTCCCCTGTAGGCTCCCAGTGAGCCGTAGCGGGAACACAGATGCCCGGGGGTGGGCCCAGAATGTGTCCTCTCTCGGCTGTGGTCAGGTTGCCTCTGGGCTCTGTGGTGTTCAGGGTGCTGCTCAGCTGTGACCTGCTCGGCGGTGTCTTTCAGGTGTTGTCTCCGTGCTTTGGGGGTGGGCTGATTTCCAAACCTATTGAGCTTTGTCACTTCTGCTCATGATTTCTGCCTGTCTTTCTGGATTCCAGTGTTTTCCTGCTCCCGCCCCAAATCCCGGCTGGTTCTCCCCTTCCTGACTGAGCCTCCCTTGCTCTCTGTCGCCCTCTGGCTCCCCCCTGTGGCGCAGGGGCCGCACTTCTTGGTGTGGAAGCCCAGCGTGTACGCAGCAGCCCCTGGGCGGCTCCCCGAGCGGCCCTGGGCCTCACCTGGGCGGGGTCCACGTCGTTCAGCATCACCACAGATGTGCAGTGGTAATCCAGAACCAGCCTCCAGAAGTCCTTGACTGTGTTTGGCAGAGGGTGCTGCGTGACTATGAAAGCTGAAGGCTGCTTGTAGCTCTGCAAACAAGAGAGATGCAAATGTCCCCAGGAAAGTGGAGCGCAGGAAGCTGAGCTATTTTGTGCACGTGGAAATTTGTGAGCCGGGACCCTGGACCTCGTTAGCCACTGCTGAGTTCTGTCACCACTGTTGACACCAAAATAGACTAAAAACTCAGCTGTGCAAGAACGGTGATAAAATAGCCTCTTTCATGCCAAGAAAATGTAACAGTACTGCCTAACAATCTTGAGTATTTCTGAGAGACACAATAATGGCTGTATACATCAGTGGTTTTAAGGGAGAGCGCTGGAGTCTTTGTTCTGCCTTCCTAAAACTTGTTAGCTCGCCATTTCCGCGTGTGATGGTGCCACACACACTCCTTCCAGGAGGCCACATGGCCTCTCGCTGAGCAGCTGAAGTGCCCTTTCACGGTACCAGCCGGGAGTCCGAGCTTCCACCTTAGCACTGAATACGTGGATTCGCTCCTCCGGTCAAATGAGTAGCAAGAAGCCAACGGACTGACCGAAAGTCGTGAGCTGTTTTCCTCCCGCGTTAACGACTGCCCCGCTCGGGAGGGGAGGGAGCCTCCACCGACATCAGCCCTTTTCCCTGCCCTCGGCCTCTGGCCAGCAGGCAGGAAGCCTAGATGACCGAGGACAGAGACCACAGGCTCCACCGCTCGGTCCTTCCCGGCCCGCGGCCTCTGAGAGGCCAGTGACGTCGGCCCTGCGCTCGCTGAAAGCTCCGCCCCGTTGAAGACGCGCCTCCACCTCTCAGAGGCCTGGGGGGGCGGGGCGGGGGCGGGGTCAGGGAGCCCCGCCTTCCCGCGCTGGCGGAGGCGACCTGCCCCCTGGGCCCGGCTGACTCACGTCCATCAGCGCGGCGTTGATGTAGTTGCTGCTCTCGCCGTCGATGGTGATGAGGAAGGGCAGGCAGCGGTCCGGGGGCAGGATGTCCATGCAGCGGTTCTTCTCGTGGTTCCGGGGCAGCAGCGCGATGCTGCAGTCCTCCACGCGCAGGGTCGGCGTCACCATGTTGAGGGTCTGTGGAGGAAGGACAGGCGTGACCTCTGGGGACGTCGCACTGGCCACGCGCGGGAGCATCGCTCTGTGTCCTGTCCCCAGGATGATGGGGACAACTCTTAGCGACGCTGAACACAAAGCACCCTGTAAACACCTTGCGGACTCCTCCAGAATTTGCCATTTAATCTTTTCAGACCGTCACTGAAACCTTCGAGAAAGGGGCCTGTTACAGCGTGGTAAGTGAAACGCAGTAGTAACATCTTTCAGGACGCACCGAGGAGGGGAAAGTTTTGTAGCACATCTGCCTCCTCAGTGCGAGGAAGAGGTGAGCTTCCGGCCCCGACTGCAGACGGCCTCCTCCCAGCCCCCTAAACTCCCCGGAGACATTTTTTCTCTCCTTGGATTCTGCCCACAGACTAAGCCCAGCAGACATAGGGACCGCAGAGTCACACAGGGCCACCATGGGTCCGTAGGATCAAGCACCGTGGAGTCCAGCTCGGGGCAGAAGCACGTGACCTGGAGTCAGATACCTTTAGATAAAGCTGAATGTGGGCAAGGCTACCAAGAAAGATTTCTCAGAGAAAACCTCTGCTACACGTCCGTGGTCTGGCTGTACCCCACACTGGGACAAGGGGTCCTGGAGGGAGGTGGGGGCGCTTGGCGCCTGCTCCGGTGGAGACGGATCTGCCGGACCAGCCGTTTGCCACCAGGCAATTCCGCCTCCAGCCCTGGGACACCGGTGCTGTCCACACGTTTGATGATGCTGATGTTGTAGATGTCTAGAGCGGGAGCCTGGGAAGCAGCTAAAGATGCCACGCGCAGCCTCAGGACCACGAGGCCCAGGGCACACGTGAGCTGTGCCGAGGCGGAGGAGCCTGGTGCCGCTGACCTTGAGAGCGAGGCCCCAGCCGCTCGTGCCCCCTCCGCAGGACTCACCCGGAACTCCTCCTTAATCTGGCTGGAGTTTGTCTGCGGGTCCAGCTTGTTCATGTCGTAGTACAGAGACCGGACCTGGGAGGCAGGGATGGAGGTGTCTCCGCAGAGACAGGCTTCCAGGATGGCGTCGTGGATGAACACGTACTGCTCCTGGAGGAGCGGACGGAAGCGGTGAGTGACGGGAGCCGGTGACCGCAGGGAGGGGAGGGGGCCGCCGTGAGCTTCAGCCCACGTCACCGAGAACACGGAGACGGTGCGTTCTCGATGGAGAGGCTCGAACTCCCAGGCCTCCAGCGTCCGCAGCGTGAGGACCAGGAAGGAGGAGCTGGCGGGCTCTGTGCGGAGCGTCACCCAACCCAACCAGAGGCAGGCACGCTCACAGCGGGCGCCATGAACAGCGCTGAGAAGACACAGCCGTGTTTAAACTGAAAAACTTGAGAACAGTGCCTGGACACCCCCCCCCCGAAATCCCGCTCATTTTAAATGCCGGTGCCCTATCGCCCTTGCCAATTTCTGCAGTGGCTCTGGAGGCCCCTCTCCTGAGCCTTTTAGCTGTGCGGTGCTGGCCGCCCTGACGTCCTGAATGGGCTCAGACCACGCCCCTTTCACAGTCATTTTGATTCAGGAGAAGAGCCAGACGTTGCATGCTGCCAGACTGGGTGAGTAAGGGTGACGAGGACATCAAAAATCAGGTTTTTATTGGACAGAAATTGTTGTAAACATTTTATATCAATTCATGACATCCAGGTAGCCATAAAAAGACATTCATGGAAAGGGCTTCCGGAACTGCTGCAGAAAGCGGCAAGGCCAGTGGGATGAGTGTGTTTGAAATGAGAAATATCTTTAGGGAGTTGAATGGCATTATCTCTCCATAAATTTATCTATATGTATGTCTCTCTATATTTACTATATATTTTGATCATGCCTCATATAATACAATAGTGACACATTAAAATACCTCTGTTATTCTGATCTCACAAATTTAGAAGTCAATATTTCAGAAGAGGAATGAGCAGAATTTTATCTGTGTTGGCAAGAGAATCTGCTAACCAAATTACACTTCCTTTTTTTTTTTTTTTTGTGGTACTGGGGATCGAACTCAGGTCCTTGTGCATCCAAAGTTGGCGTGGTACCACTTGAGCTAAATCCCCAGCCCCTGCTAACCAAATTAATAGTGCAGAGGAGGCCCAGGGAAACCTGAGGTCGCTTATGAAGACAAACCGTTTAGAACTGGGAACTACTACTTCAAAACAAGGATCAGTGTATAGTTACAAAAGCTCTCACGAGCCCAGCCTACAGCTCTGGCACATAACTGCTCTACATGTACACAATGCACATACACCGGGCGAGGTGTAGCTCCGTGCACAGTGCTGGTCTGGCATGCACGAGGCCGGGTCTTGGTCTCCAGCTCCGCAAATAACAAGCCTAAAGATGCTCCTCCAACCCTCACACGCCACTGCCTCTCCCTGCGACTCAGGACAGTTTCACCACGTTCCTGTTACCAGTGTCTCTTGCTGCCATTATTTTCTGCCCTAATTAGGACTTTCAACTCTCCAAACAGCCCACTGTTATTAAACCCACTACAGAAAGATAGACAAGTGGGAAATGGTTGTGGCAGCTTTAGAAGAGCGATAAAAGAGAAATTCTATCATCATCACCTTTAAGAGGAAAAAAATCCCTGCTCTAAAAGAGACCCTGAAAGCAGCATCCAGGGTCTGCTACTTTTGCATGAGCGGGGTCCTGGGACTGGGCTCCTGGCGCCTTCTGCAAACCTCAGTGTGCCTCTGAGACACAGGACCCTCATCTATCCCAGCGGCGGGCTGCAGTGTCTGCGTAAAATGATCCACTGTTGATGCAAACTTAACTGTCCTATGAATAGGATGCAGTATTTCTCAAAAACTTAAATCCTGACGCACATCACCTTTCAGTTTCCAGAGTTACTCCCTGGTACAGAATCTGACTGCAAAATGGGCCAATTCCCGTGATGCCAGGCCACTGGGGCACAAGTGTCAGGGACGAGAGGCCACTGGCGCCCTCGTATCCGGGGGAGGACAGAATGCGCAGACAGCGCCCCGAAGCCACTTGGCAGAGGCCGAGCTGTTGTCAGGAGCGGTCTTGCTCTGGTTCCCAGCTCGTTTAAAAGACGGAGTCAAAGAAATGGCACTGAAACCTTGAATGCTTAATGAGGAGTCACCGCTGGGTCCCTTGACACAGAAAAGTGTGCCAGCTTAGCACATGGCATGCAGTGTGGCACCAGACGGCTCCAGTCATGGAGTCAAGCCTGGAAACCGCTCTTCTGTTTACCGAAGGGCAAAAGCGACACGGGAGGAGGACGCAGGCGGCTGCGTGCCGTGCTCTGCCCCGGGCGCTCCTGGGTGCCTCGGGCAGGCGTCAGCTGCCCCGGGCTGTGGGCGGGACGCTGGGGCCACGGGCCGGGACCTCGGGGGCCTACCTCCGTCTGCACCATGTTCACTCTCCGCGAGCGCAGCTCCCGCACGCAGTTGAAGATGTCCACGACCCCTTCCCGCTCCGCCATGTCCAGCATGATGTCGATGACAATGAAGCAGCCGGTCCTCCCGGCGCCAGCGCTGAGGGAAAGAGCCCCCTTCAGGCGAGAGAGACGGACCCCGTGCTCTCTTGTGCTGTCTAGTTGGTGGTACTGGGGACTGAACCCGGGGTCTTTGCACTGAGCTGTCTCTCAGCTGGTTCTCACTGGTTTTACATTCGTGTGTGCCACACTTCACCTGAGCGAGTTCTTCTGGAAAGTTAGAAACACTGAGCGAAATAGCTCCGTTTCATCTGGAGACAGGGTCTCCTGCAATTGCTGAGCTGTCCGGGCAGGGCTGGAACTAGCGACCGCCCGCCTCAACCCCAGGTGCTGGGACTGTAGGCGTGTGCCGCCGTGCCCTCCACATGCCTCCTCTCTGAACAGTGTTTACGCAGGTGGAATTCACCAAAGTAACCACTGCCGTACGTACGTTCAGGGTGCAGAGGTGCGGCCCTCCTCCACCTAGAGGCCCTCTCCGCTGCCCAGCCCCCCCCCCCCCCAGGTCCGGGGTGCCGCTCACCTGCAGTGCACCACCAGGGGGCCCGCGTTGGGTGGGCTCTTGGACTTGACCTGCCGCACAAATCCCAGCAGGCCGGTGGCGTGGTAGGGGACCCCGTGATCCGGCCAGCCCGTGAAGTGAAACTGTCTGATCTCTCGGATCTCATGGACGCCTCGCTGTGTTCCCGGGGCCGCCGCAGCACGAAGGGGACAAAGGGAGGAAGGTGCTAAGAAGAGCAGCCAGGGAGCCCACGCCAAGCCCGAGCAGAAGCCGTGCAGAAGCCCGGGTGCCGGCCCGGGAGCTCCACCCTCGGGGAGCAGGTCCTGCCTCCGTCTAGCGCCCGGAGCTCCCCGGCCCGTCCCGCCAGCAAGGCCTTGTGCGGTGGAAGGGAGGCGGCGCCTGGGGAAGCACCAATGTACACACGCAACTCCCGCCAATGAGCCTGTTTCTCTGGCTCTCTGAGACCCCTTTTCAAAAGGCAGACTATGGAAAAGCCGCCCAAAGCAGCTGCTGCAGCGCAGGACTCTTGTTCAGGCTCCTGCGTGTCCTGGTCCCGTGACACCAGGCCCCTGCGTGCACACGCGCGCGCGCGCGCGCACACACACACACACACACACACACACACACACACACACACACACACACACACTGTGTGTACGGAAATGTCTGCTGGAGGAACGAAAGGACAATGGGCAGGCTCTTCATGGGCTCTCGCTTGCCAGGCTTCCCTCCTTTCCTCGGGCCGGCTTACAGCCCATCCGCCCGGTGTGACACGCTGTGCCTACAGTGACATCGCCGTGCAGGAGGCGGAGACCAGGCCCCACACGGCGGGCAGGCAGAGCGCAAGCAGGGACTGAGCGCCTGTGCTGGATTTTTGATCGGCTCTCGCTTGGAGGATGATTAAGTAGACTTGTCCCTAGCAGTTTTATATTCTAAGACTATGTTTGAAGAGAAAAGTCTGTTTTGGAAACAAGAATTGCTCCTGAAGCCACAGCCGCATGTCAATCTACAGTCAAATTTGACTTTCTCTGTTTCTTGCTGCAGAACCATTGACTGAACAGTGCATTAGGCCTTGGCTCTAGGTTTTGATTACATCTTAAAGCTAAACACACATTAACCTTATCATGTTTCTCATCAATCAGTGTTCACGCATGTTTAGTGAACAGAGAACAAATATAGAATTTTTATGGCTTGGAAAGAGGCGGAGAATATAGATTGTAAGATAAGACTCATCTGCTGTGGATGTCTTAGCATAACAACCCACCAATGCTGAAGCTCTGTTTCTGTATGGAAATGCTGTTTGTTACGAGGGTTCAAGCAGTATGGGATTAAGTGGTCAAGGATTCACAACACGACCGGACACTGTCCTCTGCTGAACAGGCTCAGTGACCCCACGGTGACACCGCTCTGAGGTGAGGAGCCAAACGTCTGACTGCTGGGCGGTGGGAAGCTGTGGTGGCCTAGATCCCAACCAGAAGACACAGCTGGTCCCCCGGCCTCAGGTACAGTGACTCGGGCAGGGCTGTCTGCCGCCCTGGGTGCTGGACATTGCATGAACTAGGGAAGCTCGTCAGCAATATGTCCTTCTTCATTCTGAAGGGGAAAGGGCGTTTCTTCCTCTGCCAGATCTCAACTCAGCATCTCTGAGCCTGGAGCCCAACCATCATGAGATGCGTTCCAAGATGATCTCAGACTCATTTTCCTGAGCAACGTACAAGTTTCCAGCAGGCAGAAAGTCTGCTCCGAGCGTCCACCCTCTCATGCGTCCCTTATGGACAGGATTAGCGAAGGGGTCACCTCGGACTCAGGTCTGATCCGTGCTCGTGGACGCCAGCCCTGCTCTGGCTGTTTAGATGTCTGGAGAACACCAGCACCCACAGGACACCGATCACAGCCGAGATGCTACAGCACCAGTGCTGCACACGTCAGTGCTTTCTCCGCACAGTCACGGAAGGAGAACCCATGTCACGTGGCTGTTCTCAGTGCAAAGAGGGTATCTGGTAAGGAGCCTTGGGGTGACAGAATCACTAAGTTCGTGTCTGTCCTTGAGACAGGGGCCCTGTGTCCATGGCTTTGCCTGAGTCCCAGGAACCTTTTGGGCAGCAAAATTGAGGGCCACACGCAGGCCATTCCCAGGCCAGGCTGGGTGGACTCACTAGGCAGCCTGGGCCGTGCTGTGCAAGACCGGCACCAGCATCACACAGAACAGTTCGAGCGGGAAAGGCAAAACAAGCGTCAGACGCAAAACAAAACGTGTCAGCTTCTATTTGCGGCTGGCTGCTTGTTTTGCAGAGAAGACCAGAGACCTATTTCTCACCTGTAGGTCTCTTGTTACAACTTGCTCTCAAAATAGAATCGGAGCTGGAGGGCTCTCAGAGTACGTGCTGAACCAATCTTTTCCTTTCTGTTTTAATGAGAAAGTTTCCTACCGACATGCACTGTTCTACAGAGGCTCAGTTAATTGTTTTCCTAAAGATTCCATGTCCTGTTGGAAAATCACTAAGATGTCATCTTGATTTCCCTGAACGCATCCACAGCTCCTCTTCCGTCCCACCTCTTCACAGGCTGTCTGAGGACTAAAATAACTGGGTGTTTCACAAACATTTCTGTGCAGCTGGGAACGCAGCAGAGTATAATGAGAGGTTAAAAAAAAGAGCAAAGAAACAAACAACCCTTCCTTTAGCAACAGAGATGCTTATTTCCAGCTTATTAGGGAGCTGACTGTTGTTCAAAGAACTCCATGTTTAAGTGATGGCTTAAGAAGAAATACTGAGGGCCGTTTGCCGCTCTCTGTTTTAATGCAGTTATTCATGAGAGCTCTCGCCAAGAGCCATACAAAAACCTCCCTGGGTTTCTCTCCAATCCTGCCTACAAAGGAAAGAACCTGACATCAAAGGGAGAGGTTCAGAACTTTAAGAACTGAGTCAACCAGAACCTCACATTCTTTGAAGTCTCCAAGCTTCCTGCCTGCTTATTAAAAAGGACAGGAGAAGAGAAAAAATGCTAAAGAGCATGAGAAACAGATGAAAACAAACTAAAGTGGTTCTATGGCAAATTTGGCTTTGCAAACCAGGAACTGTAGTTCAAATCAACAGTGTAAAACAGCCAATAAGCAGATTCTGTACTTTCCCGGGTTTCCTGACACTGGTCCTGTGAGCCCCAAACTGCCTTGGGAGGCACCGGGAATGCAGGGCGGAGACGGAGGCCGAGAGCCAGGGCCTGGCAGCGGCTCCCAGCCCAGCCCTGCAGCACCTGCTATCCTGCAGGAGCGTGAGCCGCACACACGGCATCACTGAGCCCAGCTCGGCTCTGTGCCTCTCCTGACGGGAATCGGCTCCTGCGACAGTAGCGCGGGGCCTTGCAGTGCCCCTCAGCCCTGGCACCGTCTTCCCCGCGCCCCCGGGACACTTCTCGGCATGGGCCGCAGTTTGCTTCACCTCCGGCCTCTCCCTGTGTCGCAGGGAGAGGGGTCAAGGGGCGTCCCTGTCATGCTCTGCAGTGCTTCCCGGAGGGGCCCACCGTGCACACGGAGGAAGCAGAAGGACGAGAGCACAGCGGCCCCAGCCCCACACCGCCCCTGCAGAGGGCTGATGTCGCCGGGCAGAGAGAGGAATGAGGGCGGGACCATGCAAGGCTGTCCTGCATCCCCAGTGGTAGCCGTGGTTTTCCAGGGAGACAGTGTCTGCCTGGAAAACCCATCTGTCCACACTGCAGGAGGCTGGGGGCGGCTTGGGTCCCAGAGGAGTTAGGGGCCCAGTCCCCACTGGGAAGCCCATGGGGCCTCCCGCTGGAGGGAGTTTATCAGACGGAAGGACAGGGGTCACCGCTCAGCAGACTTGGTCTGCGCACAGAGACTGTGGAACAGTGCCCAGCAGGCTAAGAACGCATGGATAAATGGACACTGTCTTTCAGTTTAGTTGCAAAAATATGAACTGTTATGAAGTGGGCGTGACAGACTGAAAGATAGAACTGAGCTGCTGTGACTCAGCATGTAAGCTGTGACCCTGGGGAGCTGTCAGACAAAGCCGGCTGTACTCAGTAGGTCCACGTGTCAGGTACCCTGGAGAAGCTCGTGAGGTTGGCACGCTGCCACTCCAGCTTTTAGACTCACCTTTTCAACAGCAAATGTTCTAATCACATATTCTGCCAGCAGTTCCGTTTCTATTAGGGTGACCTTAATGTCTTTGTATATTTCTGTGTCATCTGGCCAGTATTTGCAGCATTTGACCTTAGAAAAGAAAGGAAAAATATGGGTTTAGCTTCTTGTTAGTTCAACGAAGAATGGGAGACACTGGGATTTATAGGTTCAAGTCTGCACACCGAACCAAAAGTGAACCCCATACTCCAGAGCAAGGTCTGTGTTTCCCATCCGTTTCGTCTTAATTCTAGGAGGAAACGACATGTGAATCATGGGAGGAGGGAAATGGTCTAAAGTTAACAAACTGTAGGACACTATAAGCACCTCAGTTACGGTAACCATGCCTTCCCGATGCACCTTTTCTCAGGGAATGGCTGGGAAATATTATAAAAGGAGGTTTGCAATATTTTCACTCCTCTGAATCATATATTCCACCTGGTTCCAGAAAGTGATTGGAAACTTTTGAGATTGGACCAGAAAACCAGAATTCACACTAAAGATGAAAGTTCTCCCTCTTTCTTCTGAAGGAAGGCGTAGCTAGGTGGTTTTCCCAAATTAGAACGACAAAGTCACTTTAACAGAAGCGCGATGCAGTCAATGACACTCGACGGAATGTGAGCACTGTCTTTGCGCGTTACCTCAACCTCGGACTGAGGCTTTTTCTCGGCGGGAAACCGGGAGGGCAGCTGGGAGCGGAGCCGGGAGGGGTGGGGCCACAGGCTCCGCCCCCACCGTGCTTCTCCCAGCTCCGGCGGCCCCAGGCCCCTGTCCTGCCTCTCTGGGTGCCCCTAGACTCTGGACTGCTCTGCGCCCCCCGCCTGGCTCTCATTTGCAGCGTCTTCCCCTAAAGGTTCTGCCAGCACCTCCAGGCCGGAGTCTGAGGAGCACTCTGTTCAGGCCAGCCTTGCTTCCTCGTCACTGTCACTACGATTTCTGCTCCTAAAACACAGGCGGGGCCTCCTCCCTCTGGGAGTCTCTTGTTTCCTCAGTACGGGAACATTATCTGTGACTTTATAAAAAAGGCCTATCTATAACAATCTACAGCAATCTCTGTTGTGAATATTGGTGCAGGCCTAAAACATGGCCCAGGAAGAGCGACCTCTAATCTCTCCCTGCCTGTGAAGTAAGTCCCAGGAGGTTTTGTGTCGTGTGGACAGGTCTGACTTGGCAGCGACCACAGTTCATGCAGAATGTCTAGCGCTACACTCTCACGAGGCTACTTAACTAACAAGGGTGTGCTGGGGTACACGCTGCGTCTCTCTGCCCGGGACTGGCTTGAGTACTCATAACTTGGGAGGAGAAGGTAGTGGGTGGAACTCCAGATACAGTGCACAGGGGCACTTTTAAAATAAACTGACTGAGATGCACATGCCACTAAGCTATGCATGAGTTTCTCTTGAAGCAGAACTGAACATGTACTTCTGCACCTGCACGCTCTGTTTTGCTTGCGCTGCTTTACCTAATAAAAATCTTATTAAGATATAGTAGATATTGGTATGTATCAAAGATATTGTCCTAAGTGTGGGGACCAAAGACATTCTAAGATAAAGGAAAATTAAAACAAGCTTAATGTGTTTGCCCATAAACCTGCTCTCAGTTATTTGCTTAAAGAAACTCATCGGGCAGGGGAGATATTATTACACGGAAGAAATTTTGAAACATCGGGAACGAGCGGAGGCCACAGATATAACGACCCTCATCTGGAGTCTTTCAGAGAAGCTGACTCAATGCGTGAATTTTAACACTGTTAGATACAGTTTTAGACCGAGGTAGATATGATGTAACCTACACAATGAAAGGTAGAGAGGGAAAAAGGGACCCGATCCAAGGTTCTACCTGGGGAGGCAGCACCCTCCGGCTTCACGGCTGGCTGCGATGCGAGTGTGCGCTGGAGTCGCACAAGCTCATCAAGGACAAGGATTGTGATGACTCAAGTCGCCAAATGTCAGTCTTAAAACCTAAGGCTCATTTGAAAAGGTCCCTGAAAGGGAGCCGTCTGAGAGCGAAGAAAAGCAAATTCTGCAACTGGACGCCTTTTCTTAGAGTGTGACGTCTGGAAGGAGCGGAGGGACTTTACAGAACAAACGCACCCCTGTGGCTTCGTGGCTTCTCTCCGGCGGGCGCCGGGAGGCATCCTCGTCAGGGCTCTTCCGTGCTCCGCACAGGGCCGGCCTCGCCCCTCTGGCCTCTCCCGCTGATTCTGGAGTTTGAAGCTGCCGCAGCCGCCTGGCTGTTCT
This sequence comes from Thryonomys swinderianus, assembly GCA_004025085.1. Classification (NCBI taxonomy): domain Eukaryota; kingdom Metazoa; phylum Chordata; class Mammalia; order Rodentia; family Thryonomyidae; genus Thryonomys; species Thryonomys swinderianus. The sequence continues at coordinate 3,945 of PVIC010023531.1, read as the reverse complement.
TTGCTGCACGGAACGGGGCCCGTGGAGGCTCAACCCTCCTCGTATGCAAATTGGAAGCTCGTTCTGGTGTCCGGTTAAAGTCCTTTACTGACCAACACTTGGAAGTGAATCCTAGTCAGCTTTTGGGGTAGGAAGTGTCCCTGCCAGCGGACCTCAAGCCTCCCGTGAGGTGTGGCTGAGGCCGGGCTCCCTCTGCCCCCACAGCCGGATCATCAGTGATCAGAACTCTTCACGGTGACTCAACAGTGATTTTCCCAGATGACTGTGAGACCTCATCAGATTCTTTGGTAAACAGTCACATTCTAACGAGGTCTTCATAAAACTGACTAAATATGTTTAGAAATCATTAGCCTAAATTACCGGTGCAAAGTCTCCTTTGGGAGCCCCGCAGATTTGGTGATGAGACTTGTGGCAGATGGATGAGTTCATGTCACGACAGAGGCTCTGCTCCTCGGCGCGAGCGGTCTAAATGGGAAGCAGGCGGCCGGATGGAGAGCTCAGGGTCCCTCCGGTGGGGCCATTAAAGAGGGAAACGATCATGTCACACGCCAGAGCCATTTAAATGCCAGGTGTGTGTCTGCTGGCAGGTGCCAGGAAAACTGACAGGGGTCCCTTCCCACCACACACGGGCGGGCAGGGGATGCGCAGAAGCGAAGCAAAGTCTTGGAGAACGACAGCTCCTGGCAGAGGTTCTGGGGACGCTGCTGGAAGGAGGGCCGCGTCCTGCCTCCTGCCTCCTGGGCCAGCCGCAGGGACACAGAAGGCCCCGGCAGCCCCAGCACGGGCAATTAGAGCCGCCGGATGCGGACTGCTCCAGGGCAGGGGCGTGGTGGTGCCCAGCGAAACCTTAATGAATCAGCAGCGGGCTGTCAACAAACACACGCCCGCCTGGCTCATGCCTAATTCATGAAGGGCACCATGTGTGGGACTCGTGTTAAGGAGGAAGCACAGGCCTTAAGAAGCATGTCATCTTGATTTCTTGGGGGGCCTGTGGTTGTTGTTTTTAAGCGTAGAAAATGGGGAGGTTGTCCCTGAACGACTTGCAGCATGTACAGAGGCCGCGGCCCACAGGGGATGCCGCTCTTCCATGTGCCCAGGGCAGGCCGGGCGCGGGCGGGCCGGGCACGGGCAGGCCAGCTGCTGCTGGCACCATCACTCACTCCGGGCGCACCGTGCTGAAGGCCCCTTCCGAGGTCACCCGTGTCCCACCATGCTGAAGAGTCCGTGAGGGTTAAAGGGAATAAGTCCGCAAAACCCCAGGTCCTTGAGTCGTTAAGTCTCAGGGACAGATTCGTGCAGAAGGGCTAACAGGAACCAGCGAACGCTCCCCATGAGGCAGCTTGCTTCGGGGGCCCTGGCGGCCTGTCGCAGGGAGAGCCTGTCATCGGGGGGCATGAGGCAGCTGCCCGGTGGGCCACCGCGACCACTGCGGCTCCGTCTTTTCGTTTTCGCAGGGGAAACCGGTGCGCTGCACAGCTGCCGTGCCCGGGAGACAGTGGGCTTTCGTGTTCATTATTAGTACTTTTCCCAGCACGATCTTCTTTTGACCTTTCAACTGAACACTCTGTTATCTCTACCTTTCCTTAAAGTAAAATGCAGTATCATAGAAACATAACTTCTTCAGTTTTTGAGTCTGGATATAGCCTCGTTTGTAATTTCAGTGAAGCAGAAAATTCAGGTATGCTTCATTTAAAAAAATTCAGTAATTATGTATGAATAATTTTCTACTTGTTAAGTTTACCCTGGGATGATCCTGAAAGTGAGGTCTGATGCGGATACGCAAAGCCCAAGGCAGTGAATCAGGGCCGGGAACTCGGGCACCACAAATGTCCAAAGGCGTCTCTGGACTCCTAGCACTGCGCGTGGGAGCCCCACTGTGGTGACGGGGGACGGAGGATTCGGAAGTGGGGGCACATTTTGGGGGGAGGAGCAGAGCACATGCTGGATGGGCAAACATTTTGCTCGGCTGCGATGCAGTGAATCCCACCCTGCCAGCTCTGTGACCCTGTTGAAAGTGGGTGCCTGCGCGGGCTCCACGGGCATTACTGGGTGCCGGGCACAGCGGGAAGGGAGGCCAGAGGAGTGTATACCCCGGCGGAGCGGACCCTGCTCTGCTCGCAGATCAGAGCGTGTTCTCCTAGGCAAGCAGACATCGGTGCAGGTCTTGGGTCTGTCAGTTGAGCGCACCGGCCAGATCCGCGCCTGCGCTGTCTCGCAGCGGGCAGCTGTCCTCCAACCACCCGCATGCAGAAACCCACTGGATTTCTATGGGAACCCGCGCAGTAGGTTATGGGCTGAATGTGTGTATACCCCCACATTCAAATGTTGGAGGCTCAAAGCCAGCAGACGGGAGCCTGCAGAAGTAATGAAGGGTCAGGGAGGTCAGGGTGGGGCCCTGGGCCAATTACATTAGGTCACAGGAAGGAGGCTGTGCGGAGGGCAGGGACTGAGTCCGCCCCGGACGCTGCCCGGTACCAGCCTCGCTGTGGCTCCGTAGCCGCCTCTGCTGAGGCTCCAGCTGTGTCTCATGGCGGCAGCACCCCCTGGGTGCACCCCGGCACGAGTGGAAGCAGCAGGAGGGGCCCCTCCCGGGCTGGCCACAGGGCACCTGCCACCCTGGGCTGTGAGCCAGCTCACCCGCCTCCCGCCTGGCTCCAGGCAGACAGGAAACTGCAAGACAGAAGTGGCTTTGGTATTCTCAGTCCATAAAATACTGCTCCGTAAGTTTTACACCTTCTGTAAGGCGCCATTATCATCCGGCTGGTCAGTTTGCTTGGCACGGCCTTTCCACTGAGGAAGGTTTCACATGGAAGCACAAAGCTTCCAATCTTCTCTTAATGTCCTAGGCTTTTGGCATTTTCAAAACATCCCTTTAATGTCTCAAGTATTTCTCATGTATTTTTTCCCTATAAATTTTACGGCTTTCTTAGCTGTATTCAGGTCTTCGTCTGCTGCTCCTTTTGGGTGTTCGCAGAGAGGGACCCTTTTCGGGCCCTCCTGTGAACGGGTGGCCCGCTCACCTGACGCAGCCCCGCGAATTCCCCTCTTTGCCTGTAGTCAGTGCTGGAGTTCTCTGTTCTGACCCATTTGTCTATTTCTCTTTTCTTAGCAATTTATGGTACCTGTAATCTACCTTTTTTTTTTTTTTTCTAAGAGAGGGTCTTGCTATGTATATGTAGCTCAGGCTGGCCCTGAATTTGCTTTTTGCCTTTTATTGAGTTTATTGGTACATTGAAAGTATATATTATGATCACGTTCATCACTGAGAATTTGTACCTGTACGTGATGTATCTTGATTCTCATTTCTTCCCATTCTGCTGCCCCCCCACAACACCCCACACTCCTGCGTACATAAGCTTTGTTTCTGCTTTTCTGTTTTTACCATCATCCCTGAACTTGTTACGTGGCCCAGGCTGGCCTTGAACTTACAGGGCCCATCCTGTCTCAGTCTCCAGGTGCTGGGATTGTAACTTGTGCCACTGGACCTGGCTCAGACTTTTTTTCCTATAGTCCTAGACTAGCACTGACTTTAATGTTGTTCTAGCCTCACAATATAGAGGAACACTGTTTCCTCTCATTTTAGAGTAATTTTCATAAAATTTATATACCATGTATATTTATATTTTACATATTTACAAAATTCATGAGATTTCATGTATTTATAGCATTTGTAAAATTTGACTATTCTATTCTTTTACTACGTACCACCTATACATAGTGTCTATTAGTCTATAACCATGGGTCAATTTTCAACTATATTTCAATTTTTAAATGGTTACTATTTAGCCAGAATTTGTTTCTTTTGGAAAGAAAATTGTATTTTCCTAGAAAACTACCTAGTTTATTAAATTCACTGTTATTCACATTATTCTATTATGATAAAACTACCCTCTTTCTCATACTGATCATGTTTGCTTTTCTTCCTTTCAGTTCTGTCACCAGAGG
>PVIC010023530.1:0-26751 GCA_004025085.1 Thryonomys swinderianus | reverse complement strand
GGGGGGGGGGGGGGGGGGGGGATGCCGGGTACCGAACGGCTGTGGGCGCGTGTGCTGCGAGCGGAGGCGCTTCGGTTCTCTTCGCTGGGCAGTTACCCGTGTGTTACTGTTGGTTTCTTCTGCTTTTGCTTCCCCCGTGGCAAGCATTTTGCTCGATGTTAGAGGTACCGCCCTAAACACTAAAGGACTTAGAAGTTAGGAAACATGGGGTAAATTTCTACATTTCAGTACTCAACTGAACAACAATACACTTGTTAAAACAAGTGTTATGATCTTCTAAGCAAGCACTTTTTATAGAGAAGTGTTTTTAGATCCTAGCACACTCTCTGGTAAGCACCTGCAGTTATATATAGTTTGATGTTTAAGTCTGTTCTTTCTACATTTTTTATAGGTTCCCTTATGCTTGCAAGTACGGAGTTGTGAATTCAGGGTTAGAACTTGCCTATCACTTGTTAAAAGTCCACTCCATTTTATTAGTCTTAAATGTCACAACATATGTGTTTCATCCCTGTACTTACAAAATGCTTAATGTAAAGTAATTCTTACATCGCTAAGGCATCATATCTATACCATTATCACTGTGGGACATAAGTAAATTCATTGTCCGTAAGGCAACATAGAAAAATAGAGAATATTTTTAAGAAGGTACATTAACTGAGTTCGCGGCGGCTTGCCTGGGCACCATAGTGAGCTCAGGGCCAGCCTGAACTACAAAGCGAGTCCCTGTCTCCAAAATGCAAAAAAAAAAAAGAAGGTACATCAAGCATTTTACTTAACCATAACAAGATAATTCCAACAGAAAGGAACTTACCGTGCCAAATTCTACAAGTAATCTGAAATTTGTTTCATTTCAAAACCATAAAATTAAGCTTGATCATATGTACCTAGACCAGCCTAAAGATTTTTTTTTTTTTGACACAGGGTCTCAGTTTGTAATTCAGGCTGGCCCTGAGCTCACTATGTAGCCCAAGCAAACCTCAAACTCAGCAATCCTCCTGCCTCTGCCTCCTGAGTGCTGGGAAAGATTTTTTTTAATCTAAGCGAAATTAAATAGTAATCTCATCAAAACAAGTTCTATTCAAATTTTAGGTGAACTCACTATGTTTGCCTCTGGTCAGCACATAGGTTATTATTTAGTCTAATGAAATGGGGTACAGAGAAGAAGAAAATGGGGGGAATGAAATGAGTGAAAACTTTGAATTGGTGAGAAGGAAAGGTAAGATTCAAGAAAATGTGCAAAAATCCAAACTTTCCCTGACTTCTAAAATTAGTTAACAAAATTGCATATTTATTGCTCATAAAATGAATCCAAATTACAAAGTTACTTCATGTATTAAGAAACAAAACTGACCATCTGAAAAAATTTTTGACTAAACCTATTGGAAACAAATGTAAGTTCAAAAGCATGTGAAATTGATTTTTCTAAATCAAATTGTTCAGCAGCACTCGACATTTTGGAGCGAATGATTTTTAATGGGGGACTGTCTTGTGTATTATAGGGGGTACGGCAGCATCTATGTGCCAGTAACACACATGCACCATGTATATGCACACTCACACTAACTACGATAACCAAAAACATCTGTAGATATTGACAGAGGTCCCCAGGACAGAGGCAGGGGACATGAGATCATTCCAAATGCTTTCCTCAGTAGTAAGTGTCCCTATTAATACAAACTTTACAGCTCTGCCACTAATATGAATCACCAGATCAAAATAACTCTCATAACCCTTCTCAGGCTCAGCTTGCTCACCCATTTCCCAAGCCCACATAGCAATGTCCTGAAATTCACCATCATAAATGCAATTTTAGCCATTTATTTCCTGCAATACTGCTTTCTACCCACTGAGTGGCATGCCTTTCACTCTGGGAAATCCAGTAACTTTTTAAAGGATCATGATTAATTAGGAATTTTAATAATAAAAGTTAAATTGATCTTTTAAACTTTAATATTCTGGAGAGGCATTTCTGTAAAGTTGTTTCAATAGATACTTAATAACTATACTGTATCAGGTTATAATAATGTATGACAAGTAAGACAAAATATGTGTACTTGGAATTCAACCTTTTTAATGTTCAGGATTATCAAGGACAATTAACTACAGAACACTCAATTCCCCTCAGAATATCCAGATCATTCAATTCAGTCAGTATGATGAAATATTGGCTCATGAGGTTTAGTGATAAACTAACCCAAACACATACTGAACTCTTTAGATTCAGCACATATCTAATAATAGTGCCATTGGCATTGTGTATCAGAAAATGTGATCTGTTATACAGAAACTAGTATCTGTTTCTATAAATACCATTGACACTTTTAATGTCAATTGTTGAACGAAATCATCTCCATACACAAACACAAATTTGCCTGATTAAAACCTGATGTTTTCAAATGGAATATGTTTCATTTGCATCAGTGCAAGGACTGCCCAAGCTGCAGTCATTCACCAGTGCCATAGTTGCCAGTTGTTAACACTTGTGATTATAGTCTCTCGAGCTACCATAAAGTCTGAACACTGGAATTTTGAAAGTCAAGTGGATGCTTTAAAACAAGAAGTACCTGAGTTCAATCCCTGGTACCACCAAAAAAACCAAAAAACAAAACAAAACAAAAAAAACAAAACAAGAAGTACCTTGGAGAACAAGTCACTTAAGCAAGTGAGATGTTTACTGAAAGGCTACCAGGAAATCTTATGAAAGTGAAGACAGGTTCAACAGTCAAGCCCTAAAAAGAGTGAGAAGCCAGGCATTTCTGAAAACAGCATCAGTGCTGGATTTCCTCCTGTTCAACACAACTTAAATACTGTACTTCTAAAGTTTCCCTTTAGCAGATTCAACAGTGAAAAGTCTTCCCACCCGAGAAGACCTGTTAGTAATCACAAAGTAGCACCATCCTGTCCCTTAACATTATTTCAAGAGATTCCCTTGCTTTCTCAACATTTATTATATTTTTTTAAAAGAAAAGAAAGCAAACAGTTTAGCAGTTTGTTGCAGAATTCCAGATGGGAGTCAAGAGGATTTATTTAAGGAGGATACACTGGTTCGGTGGACTTTGTGTTCAAAATGGCTGAACACCAAACAGAGACGTTTCCGGTTTTAAAGCATTTTGTCGAAGGCAGTGGTCTTTGTAGCTGATGTAGCAAGTGAGCTTACCAAAAAGGTACAGAGGCAGACAGTTTTGCAGCTCTGAAAGAAGAGAGTATCTTATGAATCCTATGAGAACAGAGTGTCATAAACTTTGTTTACAGGATATAGTTGTTAATTTTATCTGTACCAGAACAAGGAGTTAAGAGAGCTACAGGAGAGAGAGGAAAGATGAAGCACAGCCCCCGCATGCCTGAGGCTGGGAAGGATTTGTTACTCTTCACAGTGAAATGTTATTTCTCTGTCTGATTCAGGACTTCTCACCTCAGATCTGGTCTACCTGTTCCAGACTTTCTGTGGGAGAAAGGAGTAGAGTAGATTCTTTCAACCTTTTCTCATCTTCTGCCTCTTCCATCTTCTATGTCCCCTACTGCCAGGCCAGTGGGTGCCTTAGAGTAGGGGATTCTAGTTGATGGAAGATACTACTTAGAAAGTGCTGGCGATACTTTTTTTTGTTTTTGTTTTTGTTTTGAGACAGGGTCTCACTTTGTAGTTCAGGCTGGCCTTGAGCTCTCTATGTAGTGAACTCAGCAATCCTCCTGCCTCTGCCTCCACAGTGCTGGGATTACAGGTTTGAGCCACCAAACCTGGCATTTGTGGTATGTGGTACTGATTGCCAGTAGGTGTGAGCCACCATGCCCGGTATTATTGTATATAGTTACCAGCGATCGAACCAGGGACCTTGCGCTTGCTAGTCAGGCACTGGAACCACTGAGCTAAATCTCCAGTCCTGGCTATACTTTTTGATTGGGCCACGTTATGGTTTTACTGGAAGAAATATTTCATTTATTTGTCACATTTCTCGCCATGAAGACATAATACACAACACTGCAACTTAAAGAAGGAAAGCTTTATTTTGGCTTATGTTTTCAGTCCCAGGCGAAAGGGTACAGTGGGAGATGCTGCCCTGGAGGAAAGCCATTTACATCAGGGTGCTCAGGAAGCAGAGAGAGAGGAGAGGAGACAGGGATGAAAATGTAGCCTTCTAGATCCTTCTCCCTGTGACCCACCTCCAAGCAGGCCCCACTTCAAGTCAGCTATAGCACCCCATAATCTATTCACTTTCCCAAAACCACCTCTGAGCACATGAAGCATTCGGGGAACATTCTAAACCTAACTGTGACAACAAATGATATCTTTTTTTTTATGTGGCAGGCACCAAGTTTGACTCATTCACAGGGTACATTGTGGACTCTCCAATGATGCCACAGGCCTTTATTGTTTTTGTGATCCACAGTACAGCAGATACTACTGGAGGACCAACCTTACCTGCATATGGAACTCTGCATATTAGTTTAAACATTAAATATGATTTATCCAGACTCTCATCAGAGTTGCTGTATGTTCAAATATAGTAAAACTGAAAGGAAGTTCTATTGACATGCTTCTGAGAACAAGGTGATGAAGAATGAGTGGAAAGAACATTATCCAACCTCAAAATTTACCATGAAACTGCAGTAGTCAAGACGAAATGGTAACAGTGAAATAATAGAAAACTGAACCAGTTAGAAAGTTTGACTTTCCTGATAAAAGAGACCTATGCCTTTGAATCAGCCCATCTCCAGGCTTGAGCTGGGGCAACTGTCTTGTCACATTGCAAGAGAGTAACAAATACCAAATTCATAAACTGTGCCTCTCAGACTTTCTGTTGTTTAAAAGAAAATGCTCCTTGGGCTGGAGATTTAGCCCAGTGGTTCCAGCACCTGCTAGCAAGCACAGGGTCCTTGGTTCAATTCCTGGTAACCAACATACAAAAACACCTGGTTTGGTGACTCACACTCACCAGCAATCAGTACCACATACCACAGTGCCGGGCATGGAGGCTCATGCTTATAATCCCAGCACTCGGAGGCAGAGGCAGGAGGATTGTTGAGTTTGAGGCTTGCCTGGGCTACATTGTGAGCTTAGGGCCAGCCTGAACTACAAAGCGAGACCCTGTCTCAAAAGAGAGAGAGAGAGAGAGACAGACAGACAGACAGACAGAGACAGAGAGACAGAGAGAGAGAGACAGAGAGACGGTTCCTTTACCTATGTAGTAAAGTCTGAATTGCTTGGAGGAGGGAAGTAAAAAGCAAAACTATTTGGCCTCTGAATTTCTTGTCATGAATTCATGAATGCCTCTTCAAATTTTTGACTTCTTGAGCTATTCAAAGTGAAAATCTCTAGACCAGTTATTATATTAAGTCTCACATAGTCAAGCTTCTTCTTCCTCCTCCTCTTCCTGCTCCTCTCCTTCTCCTTCTCCTTCTCCTTCTCCTTCTCCTTCTCCTTCTTCTTCTTTTTCTTCTGACTGTGGAAGTAGCATTCTTTTGTCTTAAGGATCCTGGCTGGAATTCTGAGATAGTAAATTCCCATTAACATCAACCCCAATAAGCAAAGGACAGAGGGTTTTAAATGAGGTGCATGAATGAGAATTGAAAGAAAATTCATTTACATATAGCTAAGAGCCATAAAATGTTAGTGGTTTGTTTACAGATGGACTGATTAACCAATACAGTAGGAAGGAGAACACAATATATACCTGATGTTTGGACAAACAAAAAGAATCTTACCTGAGGATTCACAATTGGATCCAAAATCCAACATATTCATTGTCAGAAGTGAGCAAACTCATTTCTAAGTGGGTTCTGAGCTATAACAATTACAGAGGCAAGTCATTCCATTATAAGCCATTTATATGTGTCAATTGACAATAAATACTCCATTACTTCAGCCCAAAGTTGTCTAGTTTTCATAAAGTCTGTGTAGGTTACACAGCTTCCAGTTACACTATGAAAATCAATAGTCAATTATTGGAATTATTTATGTATGAATGAATACAATGTTCATTCCAGTGGCTGTGTTGATCACAGTGTATGTTGTATAATCTATGTAAATATACATCAATCATACAAATGTAAAATCCATAAAATGTAAAGCACTTTAACATTTTACTCATTACCCATTAAGTTGGATATTCTTAGTTTTACACACAAAAACAGGTAGTATATTTCTTTAGTCTACAAAAAAGCTCAGGAGAATATCTTCAGTAACAAGAGAAATTTATATAATCATTATGCTTATCTAAGAAGGAGATCATGGCCCCTAAGTTATTTAACCTTGGAATCCTTTTTTCCCAAGCAGCTGGTGGGACTAGAATACAGCATGGAAAACCCTGTGCGGTTAGTACAGACAACTAGGACAACAGTTGTTGCAAATCCATAACCTGAGGAGAAGTTGAAGATAAAATTAGACATAGGGATGTAAACACTGGCTCATGAGAGTGCGTGGTTGGCAAGTTTGCTCAATTAGATCACAACTAAGATTAAGAAATCCAAGTAATGACCAGTGAGATACAGTCTGGTGGTTTAAGTGGAACAAAATCAAACATTACCAAGAACGTAGGTAAGAAAAACTCAAGCAAATAAAGCAAAAACAATACCCTAATAGCAAAGGTTGGGTAACTAGCCACATGAAACTGCTGGATTTCTCACTAGACAGATGAAGAGATGCACCAAATGATTTGATACTCATAGGTATGTTCTCACAAAAAGTTTAACTACAGAAGAAAAAAATTGTAAGTAGAAGTACATTAAAATTTAAAATTCTCATTATCGAGACTTAATGGAGTAAAAAAATATTCAAAGTGGAAATAAATATTCACACATGTATATGTAATATCATATATACATTGTATACATACATTATCTACAACAAAGGAGTATCCAGAAAATATAATTAAATCAATAAAAGACAATCATTTTTTTTAAAGTTCAGAATAACAATGTGCAAAAACCTTATCAGCCAGTTACATCTGGGTTGAATATCCAAGGAGCGGATAGCCATATCTAAACATATGAAGTGCTCAACTTTGATAGTCATTATAGAAATTGAACCTACAATAAGTTTTAATTTTTTAATTTTTTTTTTTTTTTTTAGACAGGGTCTCGCTTTGTAGTTCAGGCTGGCCCTGAGCTCACTATGTAGCCCAGGCAAGCCTCGAACTCAGCAATCCTCCTGTCTCTGCCTCCCGAGTGCTGGGATTACAGCCATGAGTCACCACGCCCAGCATTGTATGTGGTTACTGGATTGAACTCAGGATCTTGCATTTGTGAGACAGGCGCCAGAAGCAGTGAGCTAAATTTCCGGCCCAAACCTACAATAAATTTTATCAAGTAGCTAAAAGGGAAAAGATAATATCAAGTACTAGTGACATATAAAGCAAATTGAACTCTCTTGCCCTATTTTTGAGAGCATAAATTGATACATCACTTTGGAAAACTAGTGGTATCTGCCAAAGGTGAAGACGTACATATTCTCATCCCAAAGAATTCCTTTCCTAACAGTGTATGTATGTTCACCATGAAAAGGTCTATTAATGTTCATACCAGTATTGTTTAAAATAGCCCCAAACAGAAAACAAACCAGATGTTCATTAAAAGAAATAATGGATGAGTAAATTGTGTAAAATTACAACATATATGTACAGTATTCTAAAGTCGAATAAAATAACAGTGCCTGTATCAAGAGCAATGAATCTCACAAATTTAATGTTGAAATGTATGAGCCAAAGATAGATAGATAACAAAGATGGTTTTACATTTTTACATGGTTTCATTTATATAGAGTTCAAACAGGTAAAACTAATCATTAGAGCTTGAAATCAACATGGTAACTGCTCCTGGAGCCTGGAAGAAGGAGCTGGTTCTGGGGCTTTGGATTCTATTTCATGACGCTGGTGTGTTCACCTCACGGAAATTCAGAGTTTCATTTTCGTGACTTGTGTACTTTTATATGTATAATTCAAAATATATCATGAATTATATAAATGTTATATTTTAATGAAAAGAGGGAAAATTGGATCTTTTCACAAGTTTACCAATCACCTTGGGACTTGGCAGGCAGTCTTGCCTGCGTAAGTTTTCTATCTGACTAGAAAAGGCCTGGAAATAGCCTGGTAAACCAGGGATCAGAGACCGTCTTAATTCATGTGTGTTTGGTATCCAGCTGGGAGCACTGTCATGCCATTGGCTCAGCTGGAGATATCTTCTGGAACTTAGACATGCAAAGCTAAAATATAGTTAATTTTCTTAATTTTATACTCCCCTGGAGTCTGTCTCTCAAAGAATTTCCCCCTGAAAAGATGAGGTTAATTATAATCATCCTTGAGTTCATCTTTAGGTACAGGAGTCTTAGGCTTTAAAAGTGATAGGTTCCTTGTGAATTACTTCTTTAAAAAAAATTCAAGGGAGAGCTACTTCAAAAATAGAGCCTGGGTAGCAAATTCCATACAAGTACACTGAGTGGCCCCTCAATTATAATCTTTTGCCTATGACAAGGGCCCATCTCCTTTCATCCTTCAGGTAATCCTAGCAGTAAGATTGCTATCTGGTGTTGTTGCTCGGACAAGCAGGCCTGGAAGTGCTGGTGTAGGAGGTACTATGTCATCCCACTAGAACTCAGGGCTGGCAGGAAAAGGAGGAATCTAAACTCTGGCTCAAAATACATTGAACGGTTTCTCTGCACTAGCTGCCAGATTTCCACAGCAGTGAGGGTGGAGATGAGACCCCATTTGCTGGAGACTGTAGTTCAAAAAAAAAAAAAGTAGAATGAAAAGTAATTCAACATTTATAGGAAAAGATAATCACTCCCATTATTGTCTGTGTTGGACTCATGAGCTATTTGTGAGAAAATCTCAAAACACTAGTTCATGCATCCAATTAGCTTTATATCCAGATCAAGAACTCACAAAAATCCTTGCTCTGGTGACACACAGACCTGAACAAACATTGTACAGCATGAGAAGTGCTGTAATTGCGGGAACCACAATGTATAATAGAAGCCTTCGGAGGTTGAGCTAGTAACCCAAACCAGAAAGATTAAGAGAATCTAGCAAGCTGGTTGGCAAAAGCAGTAGAGTTATAAACCCATTTTTTATACCATGATGATTTGGCCGACCTCCCTGGATTTAAAGCAGAAGGTATCTTTGAGGAGGTTTCTACCAAATAACACAATAGAAAGTTTAACCACTAAATAATGGGCATCTGTGCAGTTTTTAATTCACAATGTGCCCAGTTTTCAGCTAAATACAGAGATTCAGAAGTTGGCCAGGACTTCAGGCTACAAGTTTGGTAAAAAATGTCTCCTAAAATGCCTAAGCTTGACTCTATAAAGCAATACAAATCCTGTTTACAGCAAGTGAAAGAGTATTATAAGAAGGCAGCCATAATCTTATTAGCTATTCTATAGGGAATTCTACTTTTCAGGTCCTGTTTATGTATCTAATTGCAGGAGATTGGACATACACACCCTATATTTTCCTTCCCTCAGTATCATATCAGAAAGTCTCAAAGGCCCGCTGCTATAGCTACCTATCAATAGTACGACATGGATCTCTGTGGTCCATTATATGTGTGTCTACCTCAGTCAGGCTCAGAGAGGAGGCAATCTTTTTTCTTCCTCAAAAAATGAAAGGGCTCAAGGATTCCCACTGGTATCCAGGCAGTCACAGTGTTAATAGTGCATGGGAACTGAGAGTCGGGGAAATGATCAAAGAGGGAACCTGAGAAGTTCCTACCAGCTTCTGCAAAACCTAAGATATATGGCATCCTTCCACAACCACCTTCCCATAAAGCCTTGAAACCAGCCACTACTCAGAAGAAACAGCATAGAATTCAGGGAAAGAATGACATGGTATAAACCTAGCATTGCACAAAAGTTTAGGAGGTTAGATCTTTGTGAACAATGAGAGGCAGTCGCAGAGATGGGACCTTACTTCTTTATAAGAAGACTCATATATCATAGGAGGAACAGAAAGATGGTGCTTTTCCTCACCAGCATTAGGGTACTGACTGACATTCCTATGACAACACATTAACAAAAGAAATGGGTATTAAATTTAGTCAGAAGTTTTATGTCTTATAAAGGTTTCAGAAACAAAGACTCAAGGAAAGTTGTCTGTTTTTATGCTTATATTTGATGAAAAGTGGTCAGTTATGTAGAAATGTGATTGAACAAAAGAATACGCTGTAATGGTGAGAGACTGCTAGGGGAAACCCAGCAAGGCCTGTTCAGACCTTCTCGGCCTCTCTGTGGACCATTGCTTCTTCCAGGGTATAGGCAGGATTTGTCTGGAATGGGGCTTAAAAAGACAGAAGTAAGAAGAGTGAGCTTTTTAGGTTTTATGCTTGCTTCAAGGGAGAGACGTTTTAGTGTCTATAACTTGCCTTGAGGAAGAGAAATCCTGGTTTCTGTGATTCACTTTGGGATTTAAAAAACGAAAAGATAGAAAGGCAAGAAAAGTCAGAGAGATCTTAGTTTTGAGGCCTTCTGATCTCCTTTAGCTCAATGGATTCTTTATGCCAAAGTGTCATACTTTGGGGTACCGTATTTTGTTCCCAAACAACATTAAACCACTGGATCTAATAACCATCTGGTCCTTTGTTCTCTTTCTCTGGCTTTAATCCCAGATGTGACAATGGACTGTGATTCTTACATTACATTTGCATTTGGTAATTTTCATTGTGCTACCCTAGAAACTGATCCTAGGCAAAATGCCCAAAGCCATTTGGACTTAGTTTTTGGCATCCTGCCCATTCTAACCTGATATATTACTCCTTTCCTCTCCTTTGTTTTATCTTGAATATGCTCACCGCAATGGTGGCAGCTCCTGGAGACTTCACTCTGTTACCTAAGGGTGGGGGAGGAAGATCATTCACATTGAACTCTACATTCAAGGATTTCTGGGTTCTGGCTTTGGAGAATCCTCGAGTATATATGGCATAGAGAAGAATCAACTACCTAAATGAATTCAGTAATAAAAAACATTCATGTCGTTTGGTAGGTCTGATGGGAAATTATTTAACTTTATGCAATATAAACATTTTCTATTCCTCAAGTGTTTTTTAAAATATTAACCAAACTTTTAAAATCTTTTAAGTTAAAAAAAAATCTCATTGTTCTCACAAGTCACATTTTCCACACAGCTATGTCTTTGATACTCGATTTGAATTTGGTCAAGGCAGTTAGCTTGACAAACCCCAAGACCGCAGCTCACATCCACCAACCTGTAACCCTTAGGAGGCTTATGATGATCATTTGAAAGAAAGATGGGTATAGCACTGAAATTCTGTTAGGGGAGCATTTCATCAGCAAACGAAACCTATCTATAGAAAAATTAATACCAAGGTTCTTTAAGTGTTCACTATGACTTAGACTGTAGATTAAACTAGTAGCAAAAGAAGGTCCGAACTTCATTTAAAATAGTGAACTAAGAAAATTAATTTAAAACTATTAATGAAAACCTCTCCGACAAAAGATGTCTAAAGCAACTGTAAGTTGAATAGGGACATTTTGGCGTTAAGAAATTATTTAGGTTCATCTGCAATTTTCTCCCTCCCACTCTCTGCACATCCTAACCAGGATCCGAGGCTGTGAAATTCTAAGAGTGTTTTTCTAACTTTAAAGAGAGATGTGGCATGAGCGTGGAAATGAAACACGCCTTTGTTTTCTGCTTTTGAGAAGAGCTTATTGTCCCTGCGTGTTTTGTGGCTGGGGGAGGGGCCGTGGTGAAGTGAGCGTCTGACAGAGGAGGCCGCGAACATTCTCATTAATTTCAGCGTAGTTCATCTTTTCAGCGCTGCAAATGAACTGTGAATTAGAAGAGACTCTTGAATCAGAAACAGGAACTCAGTAAAAGATCCCAGAGGGAGTGAGGGCTCTGGCCAAGCAGGAAGACGTGTTCCCGTGCGAGCTGCGAGGCGGACAGGTGTGCGGCAGACAGCCTCCGGGGAAGGTGCCTCCCACAGCCCAGGCTGGATCTCGCGCCCCGGGGATAACCGACTCAGAACCTAAGTGGCCAAAGCGCAGAGCGCCCGCCAGCCAGGGCAGCAGGAGCCCAGGCAGACCCTGAGTGCCGTAAACACCCAAGAGCTACGGGGCCGTTCAGGACCGGACGTGAGCTGAAGTTTATCAAAATATTTGTCCACGGCGGGCGTGGTGGCTCACGCCTGTAAACCCAGCACTTGGGAGACAGAGACAGGATTGCTGAGTTCAAGGCTTGCCGGAGCTACATAGTGAGCTCAGAGCCAGCCTGAACGACAAAGCGAGACCCTGTCTCAAAAAAAAAAAAAAAAAATTTGTCCAGATCATTCCGGTGGGACAATTTCACTCCCCCATTTGAAAATTCAAATTAGTTTTTCCAACTTCCCAGTGCGTGAAGTTCTTTTAAAAACTTAGTGTAAAATAGCAACATTTTGGGCCACTCTTACTCATATGTGAGAGAATGGAGTTGTTGACCTGGACTAACCGGAAGAGCGTCCTCGGAGTCGTGAGGAAGAGTACATCAGAAATCAGAAGTTCAGGGGAGGGGAATTAAAAAAAAAAAGAAATCAGAAGTTCAGTTATTAACTAAAGGATTCTCCTCGGATGATACATTCAATACTTAAAAGTACAGGTTAATGATGCCAGTTCTATTTATCTCACAATACATTATGAAAATCAAGTGATATACTTCATGATCGAACATACTGAACATAAAGCTTTATACAAACATAACTTATCTTTTAAAACCCTCTGTGAGCTGGGCATGGCGGTGCCTGCCTGAAATCCCAGCGCTCAGGAGGACTGAAAGGTCGAGCCTGGCCTGGGCAAAGTGAGCAAGGCTCCATTTCAAAATAAAAAGGGCTGAGGGTACAGCTCAATGCATAGACCCCGGGTTTAATTCCCAGGATCATCATTAAAGAAAAAGAAAGAAAATGCTAAAAGTCCCCTCTGGAAGATGACCAGCAGAGCCCGCCATGGAGAGACAGAGAACAGAGGAGCTGCAATCACTTACTGAATCGTTTTCTAATTTCTGTACGGGGAATATCTTTTCCTAGCAGACCGGAAATTCTCAAGGGTGAAAACTAAACCTCAGAAAACTGCACGCATCCCAGAGAGAACAAACACCATCCTTAATGGGTAATGGCGGCCCGTAAATACCTGCTGACCTGCATTGCCTAGCTCTGGCTTCCAAAGGTATGTCTTGAGGCGCCAAGAGGGTAATGGAGAAAACCAGCCCCGTCCTCCTGGTGCTTCCTGCTGTATTTCTGCCGCGCCGCCTGTTCAGTCCCATGCTCAGCCGCTTCGGGGCACTCTAAACTGTCAAGAGCTCGGCAGGCTTCCAAAGGGACAGTTGTGTGCAGCCGAACACAGGCCCGACATTCTTCTTGTGCCTTCGGGGGGTAGGTTACTGAGAAAGTCATTGTGCCTCTTTTCCTGGCCTTAGGCCTCTGCAGATCTTGTTATGCTGTTTAGGTTCATGAAGTACAAATTAGCATAATCCGATTAGATTAGCTGCGGAGGGAGTGTCTTTGGCCTGAAAAGGGGAGAGAAGAAAAGTGTCTCACAAAGAGGGGAGCCTGGAAGCGGGGAGAGGAGGGTGACAATTGCTCCTGGGCCTGAATGCTTGCACCTGCACAAGCCCTCTTGTAAATAAGGACCCTCAGATGGTATTAAAGGGGACTGAGGAGTCCGGGAGCCGAGGCAAGTAAGCGTGGGGAAGAGAAAGGCAAGACAGCAGCTCTGCATCCCATTAATTGATTTATCTGCACTGGCAGAGCAGAGCTGCTGACGGAGAGAAGCCCATTCGATTCCTGCTCAGCACTGAGTGCTCGGCCCTACGACCTGGCATGTCCAGATAACGTCTTAGAATCTCTGCAAGAGACTGATAAGGGGTTTACTAGTGGGAGACAAAGTCCACTGGATCCTTGATAGTAGTGTTTTCTGAATCAGCCTCCTATAACTTTCTTTTATTTCTAGAAAAGGAAAAAGTAAATGAAACCACAAAGACAAAGCCAACAGCCAACTGATATATTTTGGGAGAATGCACATTTCTCTACTACAGAGAGTGGCGAGTATAACTGAAGTTTTTATTAGTTTGAAAAATAAGAAACTCTAACATATATAGAGAGTAGGTGTTGAGTTTCAGGCAATTTTTTTAAACCATTTTTAAGGGGAAGAGAAATCTTTTCGGCCTCAAAATATGAAGAAATCCCAAGACATACTTGGTGGAACTGAGAATGAAATGCATCAGTTTTCACAGTCCTCAGGGAACATCTTAGTGTGTTTGACTCTTTGGCAGTAACTTGTGGATAATTTTTCATTTACTAAAATTCTTGTCATAAAAATATTCAAATCACCAGCAAACTTGCCCTGTGCTTTTTATTTTAAATTCATCTCCATCACTGAGTGGCAACAATGAGCATTTCTTTCATGGGAAGTTTCTATTCTTTTTTTTCTTTTTAGACAGGGTCTTGCTTTGTAGTTCAGGCTGGACCTCACTTCACTATGTAGCCCAAGCAAGCCTCAAACTCAGCAATCCTCCTGCCTCTGCCTCCCGAGTGCTGGGATTACAGGCGTGAGCTACCACATCCAGCATCTGTGGTATGTGGTACTGATTGCTGTTGGGCGTGAGTCAACACCCTTAATATGGTTGTTTGTGGTCACCGGGGATCAAACCAGGGACCTTGTGCTTGCTAGGCAGGTGCTGGAACCACTGAGCTAAATCTCCAGCCCAGGAAGTTTCTATTCTTGAAGGCAGAAGAAATAGTCAAAGAAATTTGCCCTTTGCTGAAAGAAGACCTGGGCTCAAAGCCCCACCTTTCTGTTTTGTACCTGTGTCCTCTCAAGATGTCTGTTGGACTCTTCAAACCCACAGTTTCTCCAAACTGTAAGCTGGAGCAAGTCCCTCTGTCAGTTGTTTCAGATGTTTATAAAACTTCTGGCACATCCTAGCCACACCATGAGAACTATAACCCTTACTGCTTCTCAACCAGAACCTGCCAGGGCCAGGGATGTAGCTCAGTGGTTCTGGCACCTGCCTGGCAAAGTGTAAGATCCCTGGTTCAACCCCCGTAACCACATACAACAATACGGGCCATGGTGACTCACGCCACCAGCAATCAATACCACACACCAAGGTGCCCCTCGTGGTGGCTCACCCCTGTAATCCCAGCACTCGGTAGGCAGAGGCAGGAGGATTGCCAAATTCAAGGCTTGCCTCACACTGCCAAGTACTGAGATTACAAACCTGTCCCCCCACGCCCAGCATCATCTGTATTTTGTTTGTTTGTTTGTTTGTTTCTGTCCTTTCCTCTCCTTCTGTGGATATTTGTTTCCTTCCAGACTGAGGTGTGTATCCTTTTAGCTTCACCAGCCAACTTTTGTGAGGATGAGAGGGTAATAATCTCAGGACCAGTGGGCCCAAGTCTTCCTTTTTGCTTGTGTTAGTTTTAAACTCCTCTTTATTAAAACTGAATCAAGAGTGTGGTGAGCAAGTTAAGTTTTTTCTATTTGAATTTATTATAAATATGTGACTTTCGGGCCGGAGGGTTAGCTCAGTGGTTCCGGCACCTGCCTCGCAAGCGCAAGGTCCTGAGTTCGACCCCCGGTAACCACATACAATGCTGGGCGTGGAGACACGCCCACCAACAATCAACACCGCATACCACAGTGCCGGACGTGGTGGCTCACGCCTGTAATCCCAGCACTCAGGAGGCAGAGACAGGAGGATTGCTGAGTTCGCGGCGGCTTGCCTGGGCACCATAGTGAGCTCAGGTCCAGCCTGAACTACAAAGCCAGACCCTGTCTCAAAAAGGAAAAAAAAAAAAAAAAAAAAAAAAAAAAAAAAAAAAAAAAAAAAAAAAAAAAAAAAAAAAAAAAAAAAAAAAAAAAAAAAATATATATATATATATATATATATATATATATATATATGACTTTCAACTTCTTAAAAAAATTTCTTGGTAAAGGATCAAGGATATTCAGCATCATACCACCAATTTCTTGCATCAGAAGCCTCAAAAATGGGGAGTCACAGCCGGATTTTAAACTGAAACTAAAGGACAAAAGCCTTAGCAAAAAGAAGAGTTTTAACTATAATTCAAAGTATAGAGCCATAAAATTAATAAGTTTTCTACATTAATTAAATTCTTATATATGGCAAATAAATGCTACACATAAAACTATAAGAAATACTACTGGGAAACATTTAGAACTCACATTATAGAAAAAATATTGATTTCTATCTATAGGGGGTTTTAGGAATTGGAAGGAAAAAAATGAACTTAATGGGAAAAAATGGTAAAGGACATCTAATAGTCTACAGAAAGAGAGATACAGTCTATGGCCATGCCACCCTGAATGCTCTAGACATTGATCTTGGAAGCTAAGCAGGGTCAGGCCTGGTTAGTACATGGATGGGAGAAACAAAGATACAAATGACCCGCAAACACAGGCTGTGAGGCTCGCTCACCATACAAAAATGCAAATTAAAACCACATTGTGATAACATTTTCACCTATCAGACTGGCAAGTATCCCAGACCTGTCAACATATTCTGTAGGTGAGTTTGTGCAAATGCCCATGCTGCTGCTAAGAGTACAGCACCTGCTAGCTGAGGAGTCAGGTGTGTTGGGGAGTATTTATTACAGCACACTGGAAATATCCCAAAGGTCCCTTGGTGAGACACTGACAACCATACGTCCACGAGATAAGACAGGCAGATATTAAAATGAGTAAGAAAGTCCTCTCTGACTTAGGAAGAGCTCTAGAATACAGTGTTAAGAGGGAAAAAGGGGAGGTACTAAAAGGGAAAAATAAGAATGTATAGATTTGCATAAAGAACCACTGATGGAAAGGTATGAGATATGATTGAGGGATAAAGGGTAGACAAAAGCTTTTCGATCTATGTCAAAATCAATAGAATTTTTTTTTTTGCTCATTGTTTTGTGTGGTTCTGGGGATCAAACCCAGGAACTTGTGCATGGAGAATGTATTCCACCTTTGAGTCTCAGTAGAAGTTCGATTCTTAGACCTTATAAGTGAATTATCTAATAAAAATATTTTTAAAAGAAAAAATGTCATCCTACCTTTGCTCTTTTTTGTCTTTTTTTAGTATCTTTGGAAACTAACTTTCTTATTAATATTTTCTGGGTATATTATTTTCCTTTATAATCTCAATATCTTTTTAATTTGATTTATTGTTATATTATATATACACATCACAATTTCTTTCTTTTTTTTTAAACAGGGTCTTGTTTTGTAGTTCAGCCTGGCCCTGAATTCACTGTGTAGCCCAGGCTGACCTCAAACTCAGCAACACTCCTGCTTCTGCCTCCTGAGTGCTGGGATTACAGGCATGAACCACCACACCCAGCACTGTGATATGTGGTTACTGTGGATCGAACCTGGGACCTTCTACTTGCCAGGCAGATGCTGGAACCACTGAGCTAAATCCCTGGCCCTATAATCTCAATATCTTAAACAATACTGCTTCTGTTTCTTTGGATTTTTTTTTTTTTTGAGACAGGGTCTCGCTTTGTAGTTCAGGCTGGCCCTGACCTCACTATGTAGCCCAGGCAAGCCTCCAACTCAGCAATCCTCCTGTCTCTGCCTCCCGAGTGCTGGGATTACAGGCATGAGCCACCACACCCAGCAATGTGATATGTGGTATTGATTGCTGGTGGGCATGAGTCACCACACCCAGCATTGTATGTGGTTACCGGGGATCAAACTCAGGACCATTGTGCTTGTGAGGCGGGCACCAGAACCACTGAGCTAAATCTCCAGCCCTGGATTTTGTTATGTTTTGAGACAAGGCTTACTGTGTTGCTCAGGTGGGCCTCTTTCAAAATGCAGTTTCCATGCAGTGCCTGTGTAAGGAAGAAGGGGTGTACATAAGCCAATTTCAGGCACAAATGCAACCTCACAGATGCCCTATACATAGTGGGAAGAGAACATGTAGCATGTACATACAATAAGTGTGTAGATAGACACACAGACACATACATCACAAGAACAAATTAAATCTTGATTTGTTTAGCAAGAGATACAAAACTACACTGAAGTTACCCGGGCCTGGTCACAGATGCGAGCCATCTAAGCATAACTCTCCACTTCCACCAAACACTCTCAGTGGCCACGAGACTGAACGCGTGGTAGTCTTGCTGAATAAGAGCCTTAATTCCACAAGAACTCTAAATCAAATGTGCAAAGAAGTCAAGAGTGCAATCCCTAGGTGGGGAAACTGTTCATGTCTTTAAAGCCTCCTTCCTCCCCACCTCCAGAGAAGCTGAAACCAGAACAGTAGGACCTCAGAGGAGCCAGGCTGGGGGTAGAGCTGGGAAAGCGCTGAGATGGGTTTTTGAATTGGCCTGATTTGGCCCATATACCATTGTGAACAGATTAGGCAAAACATGGCTGATGGCAGTGACAGGGAAAAAAACGCAAAACCATCTCAGGTTGTACCACACCAAGTACAGACTGGGAACACCACTTGTGCCTGCAGCCATCGCCTTCAGTGGGATGGTTCACTCATTAAGTCTCATGGTGGCGCAAACCCCACCCTGGTGCCTTCAAACAGGGGGCTTTGTTTTTGCCAGGGTTGTGATGTTTGTTTTCCCAATAGTGTCACTGGATAGTATACCTGGTCCTTATGGATAAATAAAGTTATGAAGAATTAAGAACTCTGATGTAAATAAAAGTTCTGTGAAAAGCCGCTCTGGCTTGATTCTGTATAATGTAGTGATTTTGAGTAAATAAGTCTACAGGGCAAATTCTGGCTCTGCAGTGGAAATATGGATGTTAGATACCCTGCGACCCTTCAGTTTCCTTATCTGTGAGATGGGAACAATAATAATATAACACATACATATAATATTATGAAGATCAGAAGAGCTATATGTTATAAGTTCTTGGCACAGTGCCTGCAGATGGTAAGCATTTAGTCAGTTTTACCCTTAATATTATTTTATGTATGTTGTAAAATTTATAAAATTCATGTATATAATCATTTTATATGTGTATATTTTCTCCCCTTCAAGAGATAAGATCTTTCTCTGTGCCCAGGCTGACCTTGAACTAATGGGCTTAAGTGACTGCCAGCCTCAGTCCTGCGAGTGGCTGGGACTAAAGGTACATATCACTGTACCATAATATTTTATTATGTTAGGGTCCTAGAAGGCTAATTACATAAGTCCAAGATGTGAACATATTTACTACATCACCACATTTTATAGTTACCAGGAGAGACAGTTCAACAGTTTCCTTCACTACTTTCCCAGGGAATTACTGAGCTCTGAAAATTAAATTCTTAGAACAAATACTACTTGATACAAATCTAACTAAGGCTTATGTAAAAATCTGGTGCTTTTCAAAATTTCTTTGATAAGTCACTAGCAAGAAAGGAAAAATAAGATGAAGCACCTCTTTGTTTCTGGTGAACTCTGGAGGATCCAGAGTGGACATGTGGTTCAGAAGACCTTGCCCCAACCCCTCTGGCCTTCTAGAATCCTTAACAGCATCTACTCCTCGGTATTTGTCGTCACACCTGCTTTAAATCTCTTATTTTCCATTGCCAATGGACTTTCTGATCCTCTCCACATCTCTGACCTTCTCCTCTCAGGATGTGACTTTTGACTGACCTTTGGCCCTGGGTCAGCAGTTAAGCTGTCCATTCTCCAGAACCATTTCAGCTTCTGTCTCTTTAAGGACGCCGCGGCTGAGCCTAACTTGCACACAGTTTGGCCTTCTCAGGGTCATACTTATGTGCTGAAATTCATAAGGCAAGTGCTACAGGGCACCACTGAATAGAAACTATGAGAAACGTGCTTTTAAGAGCATTAGAAGTTGCATTTCTCTGCAAAGCTCACTTAATTCAAGCTTTATTTTAATGTCTTTTTAAAAAGAAGCCAAAAGACTGTGCTTAAAGGAGCTAATCCTGGTAAAGCTTCACATTTTGAAAATGGGGCCATGTGCAAGGCTGAGGTGAGAACTACATGTTAGAAATGTCACTCTCACCAGGCCTGGTGGCACATGCCTATGAGCCTAAAACTGACAGGTAGGGAGAAAGGATTGCAAGTTTGAGCTGCTTAACAATTTAATGAGACCCTGTCTCAAAAAAAAAAAAAAAATCTAGGAATAGAGCTTAGTGCAGAGGCCCTGGGTTTGATCCCCAGCATTACAAAAGAAAGAAAAGAAAAACTGAAAGAAACTGTCACTGTTCCCAAGTAGATTTTAGCTTTTTAGAGGAAACAATATACAGTGATGTCTATCGCCCAAGGCAGAGGAAATGAGTTTGTAAACTAGATGAGGGAATTCTAAGAGATGAAGGAAGAATAGTGTACAGCGTAGAAAAAAAAATCTAAGAGCACTTCATGTGAGAGACATGGTTTGAGACAAACAATGAAGGACTTCAGCAAATGGAATGCAGCACAGCTGGAAGGAGGATGAGAACCAGCGAGAATGGAAACATTCATCCAAGCATTAGACATCGCCAGAGTCAAGTCGGAAATAAAAATAGTAGTAGGCTTTGGGGTCATCAGGGGAAGTAGTTTCACTGGTGTGTGCAACACAGGTAGGGGTTGGGACGGGAAGAGAAGGAAGGGAAAGGAAGGAGGGAACGGGAGGGGAAGGGAAGGAGGGAAGAGGACATCGGGGCTGGGCTGCAGAAGGCCTGGCTTGCTGGGGTGTGGTTTGTCGGGAGGCTTGGTAGCAGGGAAATGATCTGCCCACAGCTATGTTTGGGAATTAGGACAATTGAGAAATCATGGGAAAGGTGAAATGCAGTGGGGGGTGAGGCGGGGACACCTCTTCTTTCTTCAAAGAGAGTAGGAATTAGTGTCAGAGCCAAGGTAGTGACTGGGAGCACGGAGAGAAGGTAGTAAATTTACTAAGCATATCTTAAATCATAAGGAAAGAATGATTTCATTTCTTAAATAATTTATTTCCAATAAGTTAACAGTTCAGTAGCAAATTACAGTGAATGGCTATAAACTCACAACATCAACAAATAAAATCTTTGGTTGATACACCTAATTGCATTCTGTAAAGCACTATAATCCTACTTCAGTAAGACAGCATATGAAGATTACTGAACACTCTGGGAAGGAGATGGCCAAAACGGTGAGGTATCTGCTCACTTTTTATTCCCTTGATGGCGAGCAGGCCTGTGACAAGGCTGGATTCAGGGCAGGAGACAGGGCTTTGAATTCTGGGCTTCCCTATGTTACCTCTGGAAAGTCACTTCAAAACCTGCAGGACCTGGTTTTTCCTCTGTAAATGAGGAAGTGAAACTAACCAAATGGATTATTTATACACATCAGTGGACCTATTTATACTTGGTTTCTGGAAGTTTCCAGTGGAGCCCATAGCACACTACATACTTTTTTGTTCAAGTAACAGAGAAGCACAGGATAGGTCTCTAGAATTTTCTGTTGGGCTCAAATGGCCCATAAAAAGATGTGCCATTCAGCAATGAACTATAATTTTCTTACTCTGGTTGTTGTTTTCAGTACTGCAGATCAAACCCAGGTAGGTGTTCACATACAGTAAGCAAATACTCCACCACACCTCCTCAGCCCCCATTTTTTACTTTTTTGCTTGTTGAGACAAGAGTTTCATTATACAGTCCAGGCTGACCTTGAACTTGCTATGTTGTCCAAACTAGCCCTAAACTCATGATTCTCTTGTGTCAGCCTGCTGAGTGGCTGAAATTACTAGCAGGTGGCTGAACCATAAATTCTCTGTTTTTTTGAAGCAAGGTTTTGCTATGTAGTCAAGGTTGTCCTTGAACTCACAGTGAGCAACTTTTTTTTTTTTTTTTTTTTGAGACAGGGTCTCGCTTTGTAGTTCAGGCTGGCCCTGAGCTCACTATGTAGCTCAGGCAAGCCTTGAACTCAGCAGTCCTCCTGTCTCTGCCTCCCAACTGCTGGGATTATAGGTGTGAGCCACCATGCCCAGCACAGTGAGCAACTTTTGAGTGCTGGGATTACAGACAAGCACCACCATGCCTGGCTGAATCATAAATTCTTATTACTGCAATCATAAAGTGTTAATACAGACATCAAAGAAGATGCTAGAGCACTTTTTGAATTAGTTTCCAGTCTCCTAGATACCTTATTAAGGTTTTGGTCCACATGATTATAATTCTTTTTAACAATTTACTACAGCTTGACATGCAAAAATCCAAGGTAGCAAAATACCTATTCTAAGAGGTGAATTACAAAGAGTAATATTGTAAAAGGTTTATTTATCAAAGGATGTCCTGCAAAATTTCTTTAATCATCACCTTCATAAAGTTAATGAGAGAGCCATCTCCTTGTCTTTTCAGGACCCTGTTCGTGATGTGCCAGTGGAAAGGTCCTCTGTTTACCCAGACCAGGACCCCAGCGTAGGAATATGAACTCATTCCAGTAGTGCAGAAAACTTTGTATTCAGGTACACAGGTGCTTTGTTTTCCTTGGCAACATAGTAAAATAAAGATAATATAATAATACTGTCAAAGGTGTTACTTTAATTTAATGTGTGTGGGGGTTAATAATACTCAACTGATAACTACCACCAACACTGTGAAATGTACTGTCATCTGATAATTCAGGGACAAGCCTGAGTCTACCCAAACCATTGAGAAGGACATGCACATTCAGGCGAAAATTCCTATTCTCTGTGTTTGTGTGTTCCCCTGAGCTGCACAGGACCCATGGGGGAAGTTCACGGAATGCAGGTTAAATAAGGGATCCAGAAGGAGGTCCCTGCCTTACAATTCCAAAGGCTTCTTAGACTCTAATGACTTGATGACCCTGCGCTTAGGGAGAATGAGGTTTTGAAAGACTCACCCAGTTTTTTTCTCATCACCAAACCAGGAAGGCTCATTCATAAATAAAATACCTTCTCTCTAGAGTAGCAGAAAATTTAAATTCCTCTATCATACATGTAGTGCCAATTCCTAATGTCAAATCAACAGATATCTCAGAAGATTTTAAAAGCAATGAACGCACTGTTGAGAACTTTGGGGAAATAAAATGTCCTAGAGATAATGAAATGTTACTATTTGTATTCTGGGCTCAATGAAGGGATTTGTCTTTGAATCCAAACATCACCCAGCTCAGGATGGAGTGTGACAATGCCTTCTGCACGATCCTTGCTGTTTCAGTGACTGACTGGGTACCCTTCCACCCCAGCATGAGATTAAGCTAACACTCTACAGGATGAAAGGCATATTCCAAATTCACCGGTTCATTAGAGTCTGGTATTACATTTCTATTGTTTATTCTAATTTTCTTCCTTTAAGCTAGGCTGTTAAATGAAACATTAATGGTAATGTTTGAATTTTTACAATTACAATCGACTTCTACAGGTTTTAAATCATTGGGAACTTTGAGTTAAAGGCTGAATGCCTCACATATAAAATTAAGGGGTTTGCTGACTTATTTTAGCTATTTTTATATAAGAAAACTGTGAACTCTGATAAATTGTCAAGTCTTTCCCTTTCTCAGATGCAATTCACTGTTCAGCTTTAGAGTTATTGTGTATAAATGGCTCCCCATAACTAAGCACCTCATATTTCCATGGAATCTGAAGAATGCATTCCTTGGGAAGAGGAATGTAATCCCGTTTCCTCAGAGGGACTTCCTCCACTGATTTTCCCACACATCTCTCAGGCTGGTTTCCACTGAGGCTATCTTTTCACTCATCAGTCTTAAGACTTATTTTGTTTGCTTTTGATCAGACAGTCTCATTTTTCACAGCAAGTGTTTAAATATGTTCTGAGAAAAACAGGCTCTGTTTATTCATTTGAGATCCACTCTGAGAAAATTCCTTTCTTATTCCTGAAGACTATGATTAAAACAGTAGATTTTTAAACCTATGATTTTTTTTTCTTGCAAATATCTCGTACAGAACCTGGGTTTAGAAAATAGGAGCAGGCAGTTCTGTCTGCAGTCTCAGCTGGGGATGAATCCAGGGCGACTCTTCATGGGCTCTTTTCAGCTCCTGCAGCTGTTCCGGAGCATCTCCCACGAAGCCCAACTCCGTGACTCACAAGCTATTCATCCAGCTGACTCTGGAACCCGCAAAGGCTGTCCTCAGCCAGTGCCTTTGCAACAAGGACTGCGCAGTACACAGCCCACGCCGTACTACAGGAGGGGGTGGCTTGGGCCAGGCGAGGAAACCCGGTAGTCATGGAACACAGTGCCATTCTCCAGGCCCGGCAGGTGAGGTCCTTGGGGGAAGAGCCCCAGAATGTTTCCCTGGGCAGCCACAGCTGTCTGCTGCAGGCTTTGCTCCCCCAGGATCTTGACCAAGAAGTTGATATACCTCATCGCCAGGCGGAGCGTTTCATTCTTGCTTAGCTTTTTGTCTGGAGGGTGAGTGGGGATGAGCTGCCTCAGCTTGGCAAAGGCCCTGTTGACATTCTGCTGCCTCCACCGCTCCCTGGTGTTTGTGAAGATCTTCCTGGTCATGTCTGAGTTTCTGAGATGAGAAAGAGAAAAGGCCCTGTGGGCCAAGACCTTATAAGAGGCCTGGATGGTACCACATGTCCTGCCAAGAACTTGCAGTGGTAAGTTTTACCAGTTGAGGTTTTAGGAAATTGACCAACCATTCTGAGTCCTGATCCCTTTTTATATTTTTTATTTTGAGACAAAATCTCACTGTATTGGCCAATGGGACTCAGACTTGCAATCCTCCTGCCTCAGCTTCTCAGAGTGCTGGGATTGTAGACATGCACCATGATCCACAGCTTGTGGTAGATTCCTAAAAAGATTTCCTTTTTTTTTTTCGAGACAGGGTCTTGCTTTGTAGTTCAGGCTGGCCCTGACCTCACTATGTAGCCCAGGCAAGCTTCAAACTCAGCAATCCCCCTGCCTCTGCCTCCCGAGTGCTGGAATTACAGGTGTGAGCCACCATGCCTGGCCTAAAAAGATTTTGTAAAGAAAGTTGTGGTCCCAGGACTCATGAATAAAGTGAGGTACAGACTGCAGAAGATAGGATAGTACTCCTTTCATCAGTAGACCTCACCTTTCTCCACCAAGAAAGCTAAAATGTCCCGGCTGGCTACATTTGGAGGATGACAAGAGTGAGAAAGGTTTCTACACTGAGTTGATGAAGAACAGAATGGGAAACTAAGTTTGACAGAATGAAAGGCCTGGGGCCAGGTGGGGGTGATATTTTGGCATGGCTGCTGAAGCAGACACCAGGGCTCTGGGAGCTTGCTCCAGATGGTACCTCCAACACCACCAACACCACAAGACTTAACTACCAAATCTTATTTGCCTTCTTTAACTCTTAGGTGTTGTGGCCCTTTTCTCCAGGTAGCCTGGATTAACATGTCACTGGGAAACTGTAGGATGCTTTGGCAAACAAGCCAATGCCCAGCCCCAGGCAGTGTGATGTGCCAGGCTCCCCACAGTCAGTCTGCCCTCCCCTCTAGCACCTCCAAGCACTGGGTCCCTCCTACTTTCTCCACTGTGAACTCCGCCCCTCTACACCCAACACCATCCTTCCTTGAATCGCTCCCACACTCTGGCCACCTGTTTCTACAGATTCTCGAAAGAACAGCTCTGTTCCTCCCTTTCCATCAGCCCAAAGTGAATAGGAGGCTTCACAGCAGAGTGTGATACTCTCCTGAGATAGGGGGTGGGGTCACCAAGATGTGGTGACATTGTGCTGCAGCTCCCCGACAGTCACAACATCACCAGGGCAACTGACAGTGGACAATGGTGTGTGCTGGCATGTTTTCAATAAGAAATTTCAATAAATTACGTGATATATTTAACCCTTCGTTATAAAACAGGGTTTGTGTTAGACGATTTTGCCCCACCACAGGGCATGTTGAGCACATTGCGTTAGATTAGGCTAAGTTATACTGTTCACTAGACTAGGTGAAGTCAGTGCACTTTCGATTTCTGGTATCTTTCAGTTTATGGTGGGTTTACCAGGATGTAATCCCATCATATTCTGAAAAGCAGCTGTATTGAGCTCCATCCTGGGGTCATTAGGACATGGGAGACAGAAACAGACTGGAGGAGAAAAGAGTGACACCCAACCAGACAGTCTCAGGGGCTTCCAGGCAGATACTCCTTTCCAAGATTGGAAAGGATGAACCAAGTAATCTTCCAGGCTTCCTTCTGCTCTGGCACGTCATAATTCATGCCCTTTATGCAACCTATAACATTTGGAATATGCTAGCCTTTGGTTCAACAAGCAAACTATGAGGATTATCAGAAACATATCCCAGTGGTGCCTAAAATAGGAAAGTCTTAACCAGAATCACAGGGATTTTAAAGCAGAAAACTAGAGTTTTGTTCACACTGGAGCCAGCCAGGACTATGGGAATCAAGTTACTTTCAGGCTTCTCTTATCAAAAGAGGGTTTAGCTCATTCACTAAGTCAACTGTAGGCCCCTGAGGGGTGTCTTGTTCAAGCTGGGAGGAAAAAAGATTAGGCAGGATAAACTGACTATGGTGTTCTCTTCTGAGGGCTCAAACCCATTGTAGTAGAAGCAGACGGAAGAAATAGAAAGAAGACTGACTCTAAAATGTAGCCTGCTATCCTATGGGTGCTTGATAATTACTTCTTGATTTATCCTCAAGTGTGTTACTCTCCTTCGCCACAGGGGAAGTAGAAATCAGTGACTTAACAAGCTAGAAAAGCTCAAAGTAGGGGTCACTAGCAAATTACTGAAGTATGTCTTAAATCAAAGGAAAACTGCATATAGTGTTTTTCCAGTTGCAGGGACTGATTGCTGTTAATCCTGCATTAAGAGTAATGTAAGAGCTTTAAACAAAGAAAACCAGATTCCACAG
>PVIC010023529.1:0-26786 GCA_004025085.1 Thryonomys swinderianus | reverse complement strand
GCCCTGTTGATACATTTTATATACAGCTCACAATCACATACAACATTGGGGAATTTGTACCAGTTACAAGTTAATTTTCATTTTTACCCACATTCCCTACCCACCCACAACCCCCCACCCCTTATATACATGCTCTTTAAAGCTTAATTTATAAATCAGGCACAGAAAGAGATGAATAACAACTAATAGGACAATTATAATATACTGTATTAAAAGCTGTATAAATACACTCCTCTTTCTCTGCTTTTCTCTCTCACTTTCAGCGTACTATGCTCACCCTTCTTCTTGTGATAATACCAAAAGGACACACCTTGGTTCTTCTCTTTGGCACATCTGAATCAATGAAATCACTCTCCTTGGGAGCCATGACTAAGTAATAGAAGAGTAACTTGGACACCAGCCCTGGGACATCACAACACTCCATCTCACAACCATGGCAGCTACCGAGTGAGGACTGGGTGGGTAAAACATACCATGTGGACACGCTGGACAGAGACGACGGAGCATGCTGAAGTGACACTTCATCACACTGCCCAGAACAGTGTGCAATTTAAAAAGTATGAATTATTTTTGGTATTTTTCATTGAATAATTTCAGGTGGGACCCACAGAAAGGGAAGCTGCGTGTAGTGCAACATTTCTGAAGAATAGAAGCACGGCTGATAGATGCCTCCACGGGGCTGTCTCAGTGGGGGGCAGTGCTGCCCTCTGGGACCATTTGACAATGGTGGCTGGGGACATAATTGGTTGTCACAGCTGGGGAGATATTATAGGGACCTGGTGGACAGACGACAGAGACAAAAATGCAGGGGACAAACTCTCACTACAAAATACATATGTTGGCCCAATTTGTGAATTCAAACTAAGAAGATGGCAAACAAAGAGGAGTCTTCTCACAATGGAAACCTTTATCCCAAAGCGAAACAGAACGAAGGAGTCTTAGATGTGCCTGCGGAGGCACTGAATAATGAAAGTGTTCTAAAACGCTGTTAAAAACCAAGCCTCGTCATATCGGAAAACAAACATCAAGATGACTGAGCATTTTGGTTAATGTGGAGAAAGCTTTAAGGTCAACCTCAAACAGACACCAAGTTGTTTTCCCAAACGGAGACCCTCCTGCCCTCCCAGGAGAGCATACTCCAAACTCCAAAGACTTTTCAAACTCAGGTGGCAGTAATTAGTTCTGGGCCAGGAGGTCTGGACAAAGCTGGAGAAGATGCCACTCAAACCACAGGTCTCAGAGGCTCCTGGCACCTTTCCCGAACTACAGCTTGGCAGGAAAAGTTGCCAACCACGCCGAGGAGAAAAACAAAAGAACAAGCGACATGGTGAGCATTAGTTCGTAGTGAAGACACCCAACAGGGCGGCAGCAGTCCCCGCACAGGGGCTCAGGCCTGCGTGAAGCCTACAGGACTTCCGCCCGTCTGCAGCCCCTCACGCCCCCAGGATCCCCGCTTTCTGGAAAGCATCTGTACCTTCTCTCCTGCGCCTGTGCACCAAGCCACTGTGGGGAGCAACTTCCCCATTCCGCAGGCTCCTACCCGGCTGTGTGTCTTCAACACCCATGTCGCTCCCAGTAGGGAACAAGCCCTCCCCGCCCCTCCCCCCTCCCTCATCAGCACACGAACTGAGCGTTCAGAGAAACTGCTCACCTGTGACCCACGTGGCTCTGTCTTTTCTGGCACGGCTGTAATAAGACCTACATCCCTGGGCTGTTGAAAGGATCCGAGGAACCCTACACTAAAGTTATCCTGACACACAGAAAGCATTTATTACACGGTAGAGGTTGAGGATAGAGCTTGCTTGGTGAACCCGACGGCCAGGAGTGGAAGGTATTCGTCTGTATTCTTCACTGTACTTCCCCACATGCAGCACACTGCTGGCCATGGTGTCAGTGCTCAAAAAATATTTGCTGCTTGCCAGACGTGGTGGCTCACGCCTGTCATCCCAGCACTTGGGAGGCAGAGGCAGGAGGACTGCTGAGTTCGAGGCTTGCCTGGGCTACATAGCTCAGGGCCAGCCTGAACCACAAAGCGAGACCCTGTGTCAAAAAAAAAAAAAAATTTGCTGCTTGACTGAAATATGTAAGAGACCCCTTGCATTGGCCTTCCCCTATCAGAAACCAACTGTACACCACGGTCATTGCTGGTGCGATGAATTCTCTTCGGACTTGAGAGCCAGGGCTCTCATACAGTTGTCAGGTCATGGTGAGTGTACAACAAAATAGGTCCCAAGAGGAATGAAAAATAAATGAATGCTAACTTACAGCATAAATAACACTGTCAGCAGATCTTGCGGCATTCGTATGAGTTTCCTCTTTGTGCTTTTTAGAAATTTGTTTCTGCAGAGTTTTACTGGAATTGCTTTTGCTTTTAAGAAGCACACTTTAAAAAAAAAAAAAAAAGACCATTTCCACTAGACACTAACTGGAACCAAATCCCCCAAGACTTTGCTTCCGACAATAATACGTGCATGCCAGAGGCTCGGGGTCTAACACCCTCCCACGCCGGGCCACAAACAAGCTGTGCAGGAAGCTGCTGAATATTGCAGGACCCTGAAACGCATCCTTACTCTGGTTTATTATGAAATAAAGCAAAGCTGGTGATTTTTTTTCCCCTATAATATCAATTTAGCCTCCAGTATCCTATCAGTGGTGGACTTTATTCTTAAGTCACCCCAAATTTAAAAGCATCCCTGGCTGGCAGCCAGTCCGACTGCAGTCTTAGTCTTTTGGAGCTCTGAGGCCCTATAACAAGGGCTGATGTTGATTCAAGACTCGGGTAATGCTTTCCTGGTATCACATGATGGGCAAAAATGGAGGAGCACTGGCAGAACATCCTTAATGTAATTTCATACGCTTATTAATGGTGAACCACAAACCTGGCTCAGAGAAGTAATGAAATACAAGCTTGCTGAGTTGTGAGGCCGTTCTCCATTACACAAAATTAAACCAATGGGGAGGAAAGCCACCCCTTTCTCTATACAAGGTCCAGAGAGAAAATAGCCTAAAAGTCTTTCTAACAGGTGGGAGTAAGCTGCACAGCCTCCGCTGGGGGTGGGGAGCAATCTTTCCAAAAACAGTAATGTCTACAGAGATTTAGCCTTCTCCGATACTCCGCTACTTGTGAAACAAAAGTGTACACAGGTATTCACTGTAGCAGTTCTGCAATCGCCAAAGAAGTGAAGTAACTTAAAGACCCATCATTAAGGAACTGTGGAAGTAAAACCAGCTCATCATGGAAGACTACACTGTTGTGAGAAAGACTGAGACAGGTCTACATCTCTTGACATGAACTGGCCTCTAAACTAGTAACGCAAAGTGAAAAGCTAGAAGAAATTAAAACACTGATGCAGACAAAAGACACATACACACATGTTCATAGCAGAACTCTTCAAGATAGTCTAAAAGTAGGAGAAGCCAAGCACGCATCAGTGGGTGACTGGCTCTTCCACCACGGTCTATTCACACAATGGAATATTACTTGGTCTTACAAAGCACAGAAGCACTGACACATGCTACAGCATGGACGAACCCTGAAAATATACCGAGTAAAAAAGGTTGGACACAAAAGATCACAGATAGTGTGGTTCCACATGTCAACTGTCAAAAAAAAAACCCAAAAAATCCACTGAGGAAGAAAGTAGACAAAGGGTTTCCAGGGATTGAGGGAAAGAGGGCAAATGGGACATATTTTCAAATTTACCCTACAGACTTATGGGACTGTTAAATTCAAAATAATTACAGATTGCATACCGTGTATTTAGAATCAAATCACTTCTTTTACATTTATTGACCATTTATTCATGAATAGCTACCCGATCAATGTTACCTTCTTAATTCTGAGGACAGTTAAATATAGAGAAAAGAACTGCAAATATTGTCTCACCAGACAAGAAGGCTAAAAACTACCCCTAAAGAACCCTAATCCTTGTCTTCTGAGCTATACTAGCTTAATAAAGCATTCAACATATTTTAGTTGTATTATTATGTCTATCTTCTTTAACACTCAGAAGCTTTTTCAGCCATAAGATGACTAAATGGCAACTAATAATGTGTACCTGTCATTAAAATTGTATCTCTGCCAATTGTTTCAATAAAGAAAAAAAGACCATGAAATTCCTACTGCATCTGTACCCCGCGGTCTGACCAGTTCCGTGCAATAATCACTATTTATGTGTGCTTGCTTTGTAGTTTTGTTTGGGGTATACAAAAGCTGGAACCCAGGGTCTCCATAACAGACAAACTCTACACCCCACCAACATGTTACATACTAAAATAAATAAAGAAGGTCACATCAAGTATTTCACAAACTTCTCCTTTACTTTTCCACTGGAAAGCAACTCAAGGGTACTTTTCTACTTAAATACTCAAGGCCTCGCTTATCTTTCATGGGTATGAAGTTTCCGTGGCAGAGGCATGCCATCTTTTGTGTATCTTTTTTTGCTTTTTGAGACAGGGTCTTGCTTTGTAGTTCAGGCTGGCCCTGAGCTCACTATGGTGCCCAGGCAAGCCGCCGCGCACTCAGCAATCCTCCTGCCTCTGCCTCCCGAGTGCTGGGATGACAGGCGTGAGCCACCACGTCCGGCATTGTGGTATGCGGTGTTGATTGTTGGTGGGCGTGTCTCCACGCCCAGCATTCTATGTGGTTACCGGGGATCGAACTCAGGTCCTTGCACTTGCGAGGCAGGCGCCGGAACCACTGAGCTAACCCTCCGGCCCCTCTTTTGTGCATCTTAAAGCCACCAATCAGATACAACTTGTGTTTTTGCTTTCTTTGCCACTTGGTTTCAATTCCTTCTTGTCAACGTTCTTTTAACAACGCATTTCTACTCAATTCTCACTTCCCGTGCATTGTGCTTTGTCTGGTTTCCAGAGAAGCCGCCTGATTCCCAGCTGCCATTTCCGGAAACTACCAGGAGACCCTTTGTGATCAGCATCCTCAGGGTGGGTACAGGAGCACATGCCATTTACCGCGCATCCGCCGAAGGGGGTTGCTCTTGGGTTTGAACCCAACTGCAGATGCCGGCGACCCGGGCTTCTGGGAAAGGCAGCAAACTGCTCTGTATTTCGTGAGGACAACCAAGAATTGCAAATGTGAAGAAGCTTCGTGGAATTTTAAAGGCGGGAATGTACACGTAAAGTATATCTTCATTGGTCAGGCCACAGAATGGCTATTCATTGTCCACCAAAAATATTAAATTGTAGTTAAAGACAGAGAAACTGTTAAAGGGACCATTCCCTGAGACAAGGGAATTTTTGAACCCACAATCCTGAAGAATGCTGTGGGAATTAAAATAGCAATCACATGGGTAAAACAAAGCTTGTATGTCATTTAAAGACCAAATCCATGTTTCCAGGCAAGTTGTTCACACTTTTCATTTTAGCAGAAACGTATTAAGGAAACAGGTTCTGTGGATTGCCTTCCTGCTGAAGGTGCAATTATTTCACTATCCTTATCAGCGCTACACAGAAACCTCCACTATTTTGAACCACTTCTCAGGAAAATAATTAACCAGGCACCCTGTACATTAACAAACATTGTCTATAACCAAGAAAAAAAAAATCTCATTTTTTTCATAGGCATTACTTGTTTGTGGTAAGCAAATGATATTAAAGCTCCTCCACCTTTGAATAAGAAATTGTACTACCTTTCACACCACAATTCAGAAAAGAAAGAAAAAAAAAAAGGAAAGAAAAGAAAAGGGAGCTGCCTTCCAATAACAAGCAGCTCTCCTATTTTTCTGGGCATTTAGACATCACCATGTGTACAAAGAGATATCTATTATTGGAAGATGGAGTTGTTCCAGGTATTTCTGAGGGAAAAAAGGTTGAATTTAATTGCATGGCTCTAGGGAACTTCCAGCAATTAGACATCTTTTCTGTATTCTCAAGGGTTTTTCTTTCCCTTTGTCCTTTTTTATTATTTTAGCCATGGAACCCTCACCACTGCCAAATACTCATTTAGTTATTAGTGAGCCCTCAGCCTGCAGTAAGGACGCTGGAATTCTAAGGAGTCACGCAGGATTCCTGACGTTCTTTCGCGCTGGCTTCTTCAGGCTCCAGATTTCCTTTCTCTTCACAGTCGGGGTGTGGCACCCCGGGAAGCCAGCTCAAGATCAAAGGCAGCAAACAGCTCCCTTCTCAAAGGTAGAACTCTGGGTCCCTGAAGCGCTACACTACCGCCACCCCTCCCAGGTTTGGGGCCCCAGTACCACTTCTCTAAATCCCCTGTCTTTAT
The DNA here is from genome assembly GCA_004025085.1 of Thryonomys swinderianus. Taxonomy (NCBI): domain Eukaryota; kingdom Metazoa; phylum Chordata; class Mammalia; order Rodentia; family Thryonomyidae; genus Thryonomys; species Thryonomys swinderianus. Next base: position 20,548 of record PVIC010023529.1, on the reverse strand, counting down.
CCAACACAATCAGCAGAGGACCAGGACAACACTGAACGCACTAATTCTTGAGATCTGTCCTCATCAAACCTAATGGAGGAGAATTCAGGAAATGGTTTTCGTTGTTATTGTTTTTCTTTTTTCCTTTAAAGCCTCGGTTCCCTTTTATACAGGATTCTGGGACAGACATCAGGGAAGGGTGAACTTTAACCACAGAAGGAGTCAAATTTAAGGCTTAAAACTTTGTGAGGGAAATGGGTACAACTTAAAGGAAAGGACATAGCTCCCAAGCAGGAATGGCACAGGGGTAACCACGCGTTCGTGCACACACATTTTTAAAAGTTGATTTATTTCTTAAAATGTTTAGCCCCAAATCTGAAGGCAAATCTGTAATACATTAGATGGGAAGCATCGAAGCTCAGAGTACAGCATCTATCAAACGCTTCTATGTAAAGGCCAAGAAGCATGACCTTTCTAAGAAGAACACATTTTAAACTGTAACAGTATGCAGCACAGTGACTGCCTGGCGACTTGCAAAGGGCTGATAATTCTCCGTAGTGAGAGCCTCTGTCCTGCAGTCTGCCTAAGCACAACTGCTAACCTTCCAGACAGGGCGTTTGGACCCCTCCACCGAAGGGGAAGGGAAGGTTAAATAAAGGGTTTGGGCATCTCAAAGCCAGATCTGCATCTAGATATTTCCATCTTCTGCTCACCTGTAGCCTTGAGGATGTCACAATCATTAACGAGTCAGGAAGCAATAAATCACAACTAACAAAAGCACAAGTGTTATCGGCTCTTGGGAGGATGTCAGTGAATGTTTACATTTCCTGCATAAATTTCTTCAAAGAATGGATGTCTGAAAATGAAATAAGGATTTTAAAGCTTGAGTCTAAAGAGAATACACTTTGACCACGGGAGACATTTCCATGTTTTCAGAATATTCCTTTGTACCCCATAATCAATCAGGTGACTAAAAATAAAGGTTTCTAACCATGTAAGATAGCAGGATTCCACTTTCTCCTGCGAGAGCTCAACAGTTTGTTCATTTGTAACTCAGCCTTGAGGAAAACACTGTCTTTCCAAGCAAGGGCACTCATAATTAGATCCACTATAAATAACCTGGAATGTTTAACACACGAGGAGGACAGAAACTGGCACTTGTCCCTCCGCCGGCCAGTGGCCACCACCCACTTAGGAACGGCCTCAAATAAAGCCCTGGCCAAAGGGTGAGACTCTGGCGGAAAACAAATGTCAACACGCACCACCACTGGAAACCTCCTGAGAATGACAGCGGCCCCCGTTTCTCATTCTCCTCTTCTCGGGTCCTGCTTTTAATCAGGGAAGGACTGCTATCAATCTGGTTCAGCCCTGAGCCCATGAGCATACAAATTGTCTTAATGCAAATTAGTTATTAAGAAAGCCAAGCAGAGGTAGGAGGAAGGGAGTATCAAAACTCCAGGAAAGGACCCCGGGGGCACATTTTCTGTGAGAATTTGAGTGGGGTAAGTCTGAAACCCTCTCGCCCTCCTCCCGTGTGACTTTGGGCAAGCAGCTCGCCGCTCTCCCCTCCGACTCAGTTTCCCCGTGGCTACCCTGGAGACCAACACTCAGGTCTCACACACGGCCAGTGAGCTCCTTCGCACCAGTCTTCGGGAGCAGGTTCCCTAAACTTGTCACAGGAATTCAGGAGCTGCCTTTGACAAACCCCGAAGATTCACTGCTTGGACCCCAACGTGGAGCTTAAGGTAGGGTGAAAATCGTTACATCTTTGTCTACATCTGCACCTGCCACCTCTCAAACCCTAGACTTCAGGTCAGACCCCCGCTTAACTCTGCACAAAGGCAGACACGTTCGTCCCTCAACGACCATCTGTCTAAACCCTGTCAATGCCAGGTTCGTTCCTTTTAATCTAAGCGCTTCAAGTCTCTTCAAGCCTGAAGGCACTAAAGGAAAAGGAACTCGGTGGTTCCAGATCTTTCCAAACCTTCCGTACTCGACAGACCACCAATAACAACCTTTACAATGCCCTGTTCCACACCCCCCGGGGGGCACCTGCTAGGAAGAAGGTCTTACAGGCAGATCGCCCCACAATGAGGCTCTTCAGCTGGGTGGGAACAGTTACCCCAGGACCAAAACTCAGTCCCTGTCCCCCAAGAGGGAGAAATCAACTCCTGATGGTCACTGAAATGTCCCATCTAGGGCCCCATAGAACCAAGCCTGAGAGGATCATCAACTACACCACTGCAACAGTACTTAGTATGCATGCTGTTTTCCCCTTTCACCCATTTCTCCCCTATTTAAACCGGAGGCTTATTTCAGTACACCCGCAGACAGGCTGAGGAGGCCTGGTCTCCCTTGTCTTCCCAATATAGCTCTACTGAATATCAAATTCCTTTCTTACTTCACCATTATTTTTTTCACTTGGAACAACTGGCCAGATCAGAGATACTGGTGTTACAGGAAGCTAAGATAGAAATTAACGTACAGCCATGAAGGGACTGTCCCCTCAGGGAAGTCAGGACAAAAACTAGGCATCAGAATCGGGGTTGGAGGCACATTTGATGACCAGATTGGAGATACGGATGCAATGGCCAGGCCTGGCTTCCTCCCTGAGGGATCAACGGCAACCTGAGATTAGACTGTCATGAGCAACCCCGGCCCAGGAAGCCGGCAGGCATCAGCTGGTCGGAGACCACAGCATAAGGTCCCGTCGCTTCCCCACGGTTCCCTCTGTGCACCGCGGCTGTGTGATCTGTCTCCTATTGGATCAAAATCAATAGGAATCCCTCAGCAGCTATACGGCACTTATAATTCCATAGGTAGATTGTCCTTTGACACGGGCTGTACCCATATCGTGACTTTGATGCCAATTACCCTGACGACAAGCCTCAGTGCCCACCACACATAGGTGCCCCCCTGGAGACCCAGGAGCTCTTCGTCTCCTTGTTTCCAATAAAATTCTTCACTTCTTCTTTTGGTTCCCAACTTCGTTCTTCCAGGTCGCGGGAGAAGGAACTCAGCACATCTGACATCTAACAGGTCGGGAGCAACACTCTCCTGTTTCTGGGACCCCAAAGTCAGCCCCACAGCTCCCCGGAGGACGATCTGATCCGACACGGAGAGTGACAGGTTCCAGGAGCTGCAGGGTGAGTCTTGCTAACTGTCACCGCCTTCTAATAAGGACACACTCAGTTGTGTGAGCATGGACCAGACTGAGCCCAGAGAGAGGCGGGAGGTAGAGAGCCCCTCGCTGGGCCTCCACCGCAGCACAGCATCGTCCTTCCTGCCTGCTGTAGTGTTAACGTTACGCCTTCTCCGCACGACACTCCCCAAGCTGCCCTTTCCCTCCACCCCCCCACCGGCTCAGCATGGGAGGACCTGAGGAGTCAGAGCTGAGCGGCTCAGGGTGAGCACAGTGCCCCAATCCCAGCCTCCGTTCTGAAACCCTTTAGTCCTGCTGTTCGGGGAATTCGCCAGACAACACCCCGTGTCTTCAACTCTGGAGCCAGAAAGAATTCTGCCTCTGATGCTCACCTTAAAAAAAAAACACCTTTACTTAATTAATCATTATAACATTTCTGTTGGGGTTTTTAAGTCAAGTGCACGTACAGGACATGGGCGGCAGCTCCTTTCAAAGTGCTCCATGGGTTTCCACGTTCAGCGCCACAGTAGCTACATCTGAACGTGTGAGAGCTTCTCCCCCTAGTCAAGAAGAAGGAGAAACTTCTCTGTAGGAACCTTTCATTCATGCGGCCAAAATATACTGAGCACCTATTCTGTGCTAGGTACACTTCCTTTGCTCTTCCAGGCCTACAAGTTCACCTTAGCCCAGATTCTTTGGCTTCCAACGAATAGGAAAACCCTCTTACCAGAAGAGAGGCAGAAGTGAAACAAGAGGGTCATGAAGGACTAAATCTCCACCCAAAAAGATTTTCAGAAAACACTCTCTCTCCCTCACAGGGTACATGTTCACTCCTATCTCCTCCGCCTGGGGTCTTCCTGCATTATCTGCTAAGCCAAGGCGTGCTTGAGTTAATCCATCCCGTAAGTACAGACTGCGGGATTGTGGTGCAACAGGCCATCTTCCGAGCACTGTGACCAGTAAGAAAATTGGCAAAAGTAACCTGCTTCTATGGAGCTTCATTCCAGCAGGTACAGACAGGCAACCAACTTCTAAGTACTTTATTTCCTCCAAAATTAGACAGAACTAGAAAATAAGCCCTAGCATGATTTTCCAGGATGATCATAATACAATCCCTATCCCCAAAATAACCCCAAGTTAAGACTGTCAAACAGACAGACACATTTAGCATGTCCACCGCAACACCCTATGGGCACTGAATTACAAAATAATATTAATAGGTAAGTAACTACGAATAAGTATTATTAGCATTAACACTTAAATGATAATGTAAACATTAAATATTTATAAATTCGGCACTTTTGAACAACAGATAAACACCTATGTAAACAGATGAACTCAAGATTGACCACAGAACAATCACTTCGAGTACAGGCACAGAACACAAACGACATCCACACTACATAACAACTTGATAACAACCCAAAGTATGGCTGTGACTGCTATGAATCTGTATAATTCGATCTGTTGTGTTTTGTAACGTATCTACTTAATGCATCCGTGTGAAATAAATGTCTTCTGAGTTCTGGTACTTAGAACTTCTCATCACGTTCGGGTAGACCAGCAATCTTAACTGTTACCATTTTTGTTGTCACTCCTGTCTCCTAAGTTGTAAGTTGTTAATCAGTTATCATCCGACTTAACGGAATCTTTGTGAAGCCTGAGCTGCAAGAAGTCATGACTTGGGTGAAGAATTATGGGATGACATCCCTGACAGCCGCACTGCCAAGGCCCCCTTGGGCAGGTTGCACGGACAAGAAGCACTCGTTTAAGGGCAGTTCTACTGCAGAAAACAAGAGACTGAGCCAATGGTTCTACACAAATGGAGTCTCAAGAAGTTCAGGCTGGAATTCAGGGTTTGGAGAGTTTGACGATGTTTCAGAAGATGATGTGACTGTATTTGAATAACGTAGGATTTTGTATATGGGTAAATGTAGATTATTGTAAATGAAAACTAAGACATCCCTGAAAATGAGCCCTATTATATCTTTAGAGCAAAAAATTAATATAAGACTTGGGTCTTTTTTTTTTATTATTTTATTTTATTTTTTTTTGCTTTTTGAGACAGGGTCTCGCTCTGTAGTTCAGGCTGGCCCTGAGCTCACTATGGTGCCCAGGCAAGCCGCCGCGAACTCAGCAATCCTCCTGTCTCTGCCTCCCGAGTGCTGGGATTACAGGCGTGAGCCACCACGCCCAGCATTGTGGTATGTGGTGTTGATTGTTGGTGGGCGTGTCTCCACGTCCAGCATTCTATGTGGTTACCGGGGATCGAACTCAGGACCTTGCGCTTGCGAGGCAGGCGCCGGAACCACTGAGCTAACCCTCCGGCCCGACTTGGGTCTTATTTTTTTGGAGAAATGCAGTAGTAGGTCTTTGTCAGACATCATTCAACCACAGAGCCAGACGAGGGTGGGGAGAAAGTTGAGCCATTCGCGGGGAAAACCATTCTAAGGACAGAGTAACTGCAAAGCCCCCGAGGCAGAGGACCTGCCATAACTAAGAAACAAGCAAAGTAAACCTCAGACTGAAAGGAAGAAATGTAGGACATAAGGCCAGAGAAGAAGCCAGAGGCATGATCACGTACAGCTTCAGAAAGCCCAGGCACAGCTTCCTGAGTCACATACAAGACTTGTAGTATTTTGGGCAGACCAGTGAAATGACCTAACTTATGGTCTCAGAATCCATCTTGACCCAAATGGGCAAAGGAGGAAGCAACCAAACGAATAAAAGGCTGTTGCATTAGTCCGCATGACAATACATGCGCCTTGTCTAGAACGGCAACAAGAGGGTACCAAGAACTAAATCTTAGGTGCTTTGAACGCTTAGATGCAGTTAGCAGAATATTTTAAGGAACTACTTAGGAAATGAGAGCAGTCAAGGCCAACTCAAGGTCAACAGCCCGAGCGGCTGGAAGGATCCCCATCAGTGACTGAGCTGGGCTGTCCCATGAGGTACACATATTGGAGAAGGTGCATGAGGAGCTCACTGCGATGTCTTTGATCTCTTCAATCATGGCAAAGAAGAGGAGGCGCCTCGTGACATAGCATGGCCACAAGGGTTCACATGAGCAGAAATGCTGCAGGTCCAGGCACCTCACTGGATGGCTCTGTGCACTGCAGGAGACTGTACTGAGTTCCAAAGAACAAAACGTTCAAACCACAAGATTCTCTCCTGAAACAGGAAATGAGGTGTTACCAGAAGCTTCCAGACAGATTTTACCACAGATAATCTGCAATTTGTAAAGTGTCACATCTCCTTGAGGCCAAGGCAAGTATTAATTCAAAGATAAAGCAAATGGGTTATCTCACAGCATAGACACAAACTCACAAATACAGTCATTGAATGCACCATTCATTTTCAAACGAGCTAGTAGAGCATCCTGTTAAACAGCTCATTTCTTTTCTTCCCCAAATTACAAGAGGGCGATGTTGCAGGTTTAATGATATTGATTTAAAGAACAAGCCAGTTATTTGAAAATGACTGCACGTCACATCCCAACTTAAAGCTTTGTCCTCCATGGAGAATATATTTCTGTAGATATTAATCTTGTCATTTCTTCAGCTTCAGCCAGAAACTACTAAATTTTGCATCCCTAAAGGAGAATAAATCATTTCAATAAATTCTGTATTGCTTTAAAATTTAAAGGCAGGGCCGGAGGGTTAGCTCAGTGGTTCCGGTGCCTGCCTCGCAAGCACAAGGTCCTGAGTTTGATCCCCGGTAACCACATATAATGCTGGGCGTGGAGACTCACGCCCACCAACAATCAACACTGCATACCACAATGCTGGACGTGGTGGCTCACGCCTGTCATCCCAGCACTCGGGCGGCAGAGACAGGAGGATTGCTGAGTTCGCAGCGGCTTGCCTGGGCACCATAGTGAGCTCAGGGCCAGCCTGAACTACAAAGCGAGACCCTGTCTCAAAAAGAAAAAAAAAAAAAATTAAAGGCAGTAACAGAAACAGAATCAATAAAGATTATATTTTATAAGTGAAAAAAGAATAAGATATAATATGAATTAAATGCCTAATTATCTTGACATACTATGGGATTCTTGCTTATTATCTTACATTATATAATTTAATCTTCACAATTCCTAACTTTTTATATAGGAGAGAGTAGCCCAAAGTGCCAGCACACAATAAAAACATAAATTGAGCCATAGTACACACACACACACACACACACACATACACACACAAAAAGCTAAACTGACACTGGACTCCTGGTCTTAAAGAGGTGAACCCAGATACATTAGATCAGTGTAGTAAATTTCAACATCCTTTTAAAGAAATGGAATTATGACAGTGGCCACCAGACAGGGTCACTGAGAATACTACGAGGTAACACAGAGGACTAGCTCAGCACCTGGTCGGAAGCAGGGGTTTGATAACTGTGGGACTGCTTTACTATACAGTGAGCTACAGCAATGTACTGCAGAGTAGGTGGCTTAGAGACAACAGCAGTTGGCTGGGGATTTAGCTCCATGGTTCCGGGCCCTGCTTCACGAGGACAGAGTTTGGAGTTTGATGCCCCGTGGGAAAAAAAAAATTATCACAGCTCTGGAGACAGTGAAGTTCAAGTTCAAGACTAAGGCCCTGGCTGACTCAGTGCACCACATCCTGACTTCCAGGGATGGCCTTTGGACTGCCTGGGAGGGAAACTCACCCAGACCCCCCGGAGGAGCACTCATCCCACTGTGAGGGTGTCCGTGTCGTCGTCCAATCATCTCTAAAGTCCTCACCCCCATAACATCGCCTTGGGAGTTCAGACCCCAATACCTACATGTTGGGGAGCAGAAGTACTCAATGCACTTCAGAGGCCTTTTGAGTAGGAGCATCATCATCAGCTCTTTATCACTCCCTGAGTCCTTCATCCTAATGATCAGTCCTACAAGGCATAATCTGATTCTTCTATTTTACTGGCAAGGAAACTAAAGCTCAGATATCAAATGCACAACCCAAAGCCACACATGGCTTCTGAATGCCAAAACCAGCCATGTAAACTAGCCCTCCTCTGTCACTTCAAACATTGGACCATTCAAATTCAAGTGGTACGAGTCCAGCACCCTAAGAAGTTGACCATTTCATCTGATGCTTTAGGTTTGCGTCAGAACTTAAACCTGCTCTGGCCTCACTTTGTTCCATGCAACCCTTGCGGTGTAGCATTTGATTGTTATGAAAATCAACACATATGTCCACGGTGCAGGCTGAAGAAACCAAAGCCAGGTTAGGCCAAGAGAGCTAACCAAATGCTAACAGACCTTGAAGACAGACAGAACAAAGTAAAGTACTTAGACAAGCACTTTGGTCTGTTAAACTCAAGGATGAACAAGGTACTACTTCACCGAAATCAGCCTTGCCAATTCCTCAGGGAACTTGTACACAGGCATATTATTTTAAAATTCTCAAGCAAAAAGATGCTGAAAGATGATTTCAGAGCAAAACTATGAATCCCGAGACATGACGTACTCAGATGGAAAAGCTCCTTTCCAGAAACTTGATAATATAAGAGATTTGGGGCCCAGAAGACGGTCTGTAGGAACAGAATTGCTGCTGAGAAAAACTGGTTTTAAATTCAGTGCTACAGAATAAATGTAAAGATGTTAAAGAACTATTACTTAGGAGGTGGGCCTACTCCATAGGCCAGTAATGGCAAAAATCCTTTTAGAGCGTTCAGCGATACAGTCTGCTGCAGCGTGGGTCAAAGGTTCACCACCACTGCACCTACACAACACACTCTTTCAAGGCACAAACAAAATTTACCTCCTACGTTCCTGGACCCACTAGAAATGTTGCAATGTAGTACCTATAAAGCAATTAAGCAGGTGGGTTAATGCAAAGCTGATTTTTTCATCATTTATTAAGGAACCATTTCTCGGGTCTGTGTAGTGCACATAAAGGGCACCAAAACCCAGAATATTTCCAAAGGGTTAAGTTTAAATTATTCTCTTATGTCTTTATATCTGCACCACAGAATGTACATAAGACCTGCTGTCTCCCGAGAGGCAAGCACCTCAACAGCACTGCTCAGTTCTTTGAGACTAAATTAGAATCTCAATTTGAATAAAATCATTCCCCACATCATATCCAAGTTCACAGAATTTTTTTCCAATGGTAATTAAATATGTATCCTTAGCTGACAATGGGTTCTGCACATGCATATTTAAATATAGCTCCTCTTCCCACTACAGCAGGATTATATAACCAGACACACAGCTGTCCACTTAAGGAATTACATGCAGGGAAATGAACGTACGGGAGATGAATTCTGAGGTGCTGTCCATTGTCAGCCTAAGGATGCGTGACACGTCGCAGGCGAAAATTTGACTGTTATTCACACTTTCGCTTCCCCTGTCCACTTCAAGAGTCAGAAGCAAGCAGAGTCAAAAGGAGGAGGATTGTGTCAGAACCGCTGTCAGCCAAAGCATCTCTCAGTGACGGCAGCTTCTCGGCACATCATGAAAGCCTGCTCTGGACACGTGTCTGCACCCAGAACAGGGGCTGACTCCAGCAGACTGAGTTCTCCGTGCTATCAGCCTACATTTCTGGAAAGCTAGCATCTCCTGGGGAGGAGAAACATGCTTGTGTTCAAATCGCTGCAGGGTCTCTTTGGCTGGACCGTGCCCTTGTCCATTGGCAGCCGATCATAGAAATGGTTTTCTTCTCAGTAGGTACCTGTCTGGACTGGATTAATCAAGGGAACACAAGCTCAGCATCCTACAGATTTGTGTCTGAGTTGATACTGCGAGGGAGTTTCCAGTTATAGCGTCTCGAGGGAGAATGTGACAGTCAACATCACTGTGACATATTGTGGGAGGCAAGGAAACGTCCCTCCCAAAAGATGGCCGCACTCTTACCCCAGAACAGGCGCAGATGTGGCCACAGGAGGCCGAAGATGTTGTCTCGATGTGATTAAGTGAAGAATCTTGAAGTGGGGTGATTATTCTGGGTCACCCGGGCAGCCCCACACCATCCCAAGTGTTATTTGACAGACAAGAGGGTCCATATGAGCAAAGGGAGACAGAACTGTGTCGACAAAGGCTGGAGCGACATGCTGTACCAGGGAAGGCAGAGGTCACGAGCTGGAGAACAAAGGTGACTTCTAGAACCTGGAAGAGACGGTCAGTCCATCCTTCCACTGCAGCCCTCAGAGGAACGCGGTCCTGGAGACACCGTGCTCATTAGTTGTTACTGCTGTTCTTTAACTGTTTCTTGACTCCTTCCTTTTTAATGGACATTGTTACTTTGAATTTTCCGTGACCACAAACCATGCTGCAATAGCTACCGTGTCTGCACATAGGATTTCCTTCTAGCTTCTCCCCAGCCACTCAGGTCTGGGAATGGAACTCAGGATTCAGAACTCAGAACTCCACACTTGCCCGACAGCCACAGAACCCCTGTGACATCCCCGGCTCCAGGATTTCATTCTAGATAAGTCTACAAAGCATCTTAGAGAACACTCGGTCTCAACAACTTCCACATGAAAGAATACCGATAGCAAATAATTGTGTTTCTAGAGACACACATACTTATGCAATTTCCTAGAAAATGTCTTTATATTAAGCATGCTGACAGCAATGGTCACCATGAGGAAGGCTCTGAAGGCCAAGGGACATTGCCAAGAGGCATTAGCCTTGGCACTGATTTGTTCTTTAACTTCCCACAAGGAGAATGTACTATGCATTATTCACGTAATTAAAGCTAATAACGAACTATTACAGCAGCATATGTTCACAGCGAGGAACAGCAATAGGTGGCACTCGAGGCAGGTACGGGCACAGAAGAGACCCCCGGGGCTGCCGAGGGAGGACTGCAGAGCAAAAGACGGGAGAGGCTGGACCAGCCGTTCATCCAGTCCAGCGCTGTGCTCCCCACTGAGACTCCAAAGAACTCGAAATTGGGAGACAGAGACCACGGTCCCTCTGGAAGTGGAGGTGGCATCCGGGTTCCCTGACACGTGCCGCGCCTGCCCCATCGCTCAGGCTGCCGGCACCCGCCGGCCTGTGGAGAGCAGGGATCCCAACCCGTGTCCTTCCACTTCCAGAAGACGGAGCTCAGCAGCCTTGGAGGAGCCTCCGGGAGCACCGACCTGACTTACGCCTTTCACTAGCGTCCCACATCACGAGCCTGGCTCGGCGGCGGCAACACACAGGTGTCCTCACCTGAGTGAGGCCTCCAGTCCCCACTCACCACCCGTCATGCATCGCGACTGGCTTCATTACTGATACTACATTTACTTATCTTCCTACAGGTCAGTTGTGCATACACACACACACACACACACACACATATTTTAGGTTTTTGAGACAAGGTCTCACTTTGCAGTTCAGGCTGGCCCTGAATTCACTTTGTAGCCCAAGTTAGCCTCAAACTCAGCAGTCCTCCTGCCTCTGCCTCCTGAGTGCTGGGATGACAGGCGCAAGCCACCACACCCAGCACTGTGATAAGTGGTACCAGGGATCGAACTCTGGACTTTGATCTTGCCAGGCAGACGCCCGAAACACTGAGCTAAATCCCCAACCCAGAACATCTGTTTTTTTTAAGAAGAGAAAAACCACGTTCAGTCCCTAAGTGCGGAAAAGTGTTCGGACCTTGTACCCGACAGTCAGAAAACCCACACAGAGCTCTGCAGGGTCCAACAATGACAGACAAGTGAGTTACAGAGCTCGGAAAAAGCAGGTAGAGATGACAACTGCAGTGACCTGGGGTCATTTCCCAATAGGTTAAAAGAAGCAGAATTAAGGAGACAAAAAATGTCAGTTCTAAGTAGGTCAAAAAATTCAGAGCCTGAAATCAGGTCCATGGAGCACTCATTTGTGTGTGTATGTGTGTGTATGTGTGTGAGAGAGAGAGAGAGAAAGAGAGAGAGACAGGGTCTCGCTTTGTAGTTGAGGCTGGCCCTGAGCTCACTATGTAGCCCAGGCAAGCCTCAAACTCAGCAATCCGCCTGCCTCTGCCTCCCGAGTGCTGGGATGACAGGTGTGAACCACCACGCCTGGCACTATTTGTGTGGTTTTTAAAAAGACAAAAGAAGGAAGAGAGGGAGGGAGATAGAAAGAGCATTTCCATCATGCAGCTGTCTTCAGAACACTTCAAACTATTCTGTGTAAGTAAAGAGGACGCGGGAAACATTTTCTTGAACTCGTTCCTCATTGTCTCAGACGGGACCTCATCGTCCCTGCTCCTTCCGGTGTCAGTGTCATGTGACTGGAAGCTCCAGAGAGATACTTAGTCCTCATTCACTTCCTGGTGAAACTTCTTTCTCCTGTCTCTTGATTGTCCTTTCATAGCAAAAGGAAGAAAAGAATAAAACTTCTTTTTTTTTTTTTTTTTTAAGACAGGGTCTCACTTTGTAGTTCAGGCTGGCCCCGAGCTCACTATGTAGCCCAGGCAAGCCTGGAACTCAGCAATCCTCCTGTCTCTGCCTCCCGAGTGCTGGGATGACAGGCGTGAGCCACCACGCCCGGCACAAGAATAAAACTTCTTGCAGAAAGCTCATGGAGCTACGGTTACCAGGCAACACTTCACATATTCTAAAATAACTTGAAGTTCTTGGGCAAAAGGCAAAAGAATCCTTAAGACCCCATTAAGCTTCGAATTTTTAAAGCGCACCTGAACCAAAGTTAGCAAGCAAAGAGTTTTGCTGCCATTTCTGGAACCCTTGGAATGCCTCTTCTGTCTGAAGAACTGAAGTGTGCGTGTGGACGTCTAGAAACTCTTGACAGCCTTTGACAAGGGGAAAAGGCAAATTCTCATGCTCAGTGCAGCACTGGGATGATGAGGGGCCTGCAGAATTATTCAGAATAACAAAGAAAGAGAAAAATGTCAAGTTGGCACCTGTCAAGCCAGAAAATGTGACTTCCCAGGGGAAACCGGGGAGGGAGTTCCACATAAAAGCCACGTGTCCGGCAGCAAGAGCAGTTATGGAGAGGAGGGGCGGAGGGAGGGCTTCCTGGGTAAAATCAGGGTCCCAAATCACTGGCTTCTCGTGCACCTCTGATTGCACCCTGCAGCGAACAGCAGGGGCCCGAAGTTGGGTTCGGCCCCTGAACTCTTCCGGAATAAGCAATGGTGACCGCAGCACTGCAGATGGGGACGGCCCAAGGTCATTCACGAAACTGTTCTCCCATTTCTTCAAAATGCTGTTCCTTGAAAATAAATCCATTTTGTTTTTCCACTAGGGCAATTAGGCAGTATCAACTGTTTAAAAAACCCCTTTAGGTATTTGGAAACATTTAACCAGTCAAGTGATCGCCCCCTCTTTTTCAATTTACTGATCCAGTTCACCCTGCCTTCCCCGGGCAGCCGTGTGCTGGCCCTTCCGTGACTCACTCCTGAATGGATTCACCCCCTCCACGGCTGTTGAGCGAATAAATGAAAGGAATGACCAGTGGAAGCAAGATGGTGGTTTGGAAATGAATGTGTGGTTGTTTGTTGCCTCCAGGACATTAAAATAAGTTTAAATCAATTTTCACATAAAATCATTTTTGCCTTGGTGTTTTAAAATATTATAAAATCGGATAAGCTGGGTACCCAACCGCATTCATTGCTCCATTCCCAGCCACACGGTAGGATTCTCTTTTATCACAATTCCTCCCCAATCTGTTTCACACATTCATATTCGCAACCTGTCCCCAGATCTTTGAGTTTTTGACTCTTTGGAACAAAGTCCTCAATAGCCGTAGCTCACATCTGAACACTCGCCGTCTGCTAGTCACTTAGCACTAGGAAGTGTCACCTGTCCATTAATTCCCATCCCAACAGCCCTGCTGTGTCAGTACCCTGGTCACCACCACCTCCCGTAACCGAAGTTCTGAAGTTGGGAGACTCGGATTGCGACGTAGCTGTTTCTCAAGCACAAGGTACATTTCCTCCCCCCGAATCACCCCCTCCGCATGTGGCCGTGATGTAGAGGTGGAAAGGACCGATTCACCAGGTGAACAGGAGCAGAAAGATTATGATGACAAGGAAAGAGAACATGGCAGCAATTCCCACTGCTGGTCAGCCCGCAGCCAGCTAAGTAGTGGCGAGAATAGGGACCCGAGCTGCTCAAATCTCTGGCTGTACTTTAAAACATTTATCAATAACCATGACTAGAAACTTCACATGAAATGGCTTAGTCTCTCTTTAATAGGAAGCTAATTGTACAAGTGCAGTTTAAAATCGGGTCCTTAAAAAATAGTACGTAAATATATCAAAGCAAATAACTTTGCTTATCACAGCAATGTCTCTTCTGAAGAATTTTTTGTGCACATAGATAAAGAATGATGTAAGCTAAGGAAAATGTGCGTTGGTATCTTTAAAAGTGTCCACACTGTAGTCTCAAAGCTTCCCATGGACATGTTCAGATTTTTGTAAACCTGGACAGGTCTAGCGCTGGCCACGGCTGGGATGCATCTTCAGGAGAAGTGGAGATGGGGTCAGAGGAAGCTGGCACAGTCTGTCCTGGAAGGGAATTTCTCTCGGTGATTAAAGACAGAGCTTCGCTGGCATGCATTTTCAACACACAGAATTTAATTAAGAGAAAGTGCAGGAGAAACAAGGAGAATGTTCTGGTCCATGATAAATGTTCATGTCACTGTCTTGCTTCAAAGTCTTTCATTTATTCTTGCTTTGCACGTGCTAAGGGCAAAACATACTCTCCACCATCAGCCCTCCCCATTGGCCTTCCGTCACACAGAAATATACTGAAAATTCTCCTGTGTTCACAGCCTCTTCCTGCAATGGCTCCTGTGTAACGCTCTAGAACTGAATCTGAACATTCCCTCGCCTTCCGATTGCCCACCTCTTCCATCCAAATCTACAGAGCTACAACTGTTCCTGCACTCTTCACGTTTCATTATATCTCCATGTCTTCAGCCTAGGCATCCCTTCAGCCTAGAACAGAGCAGAGTGTGGAGAAATGAAGAAAAAAAATGTTAAAACTTTTATTGATGTGTAGGTGCGTGGGTGCATGCATGTGCTTGTGGTGATGTACCTGGAATACATAAGAGAACAAGTTTTAGTAGAACACATTTAGTTCTGCTCCTGGTTTGAGTGAACTCAGTCCACAGTCAGCTGGCTCCAAGGCAGGAACAACACGGTGGAAAGGTATAGTGGGGCAAAGGTGCTTAGGTCATGGTGTCTGGGACGCAGACAGGGAAACAGCACCAGAGAGAAGGGCCCAGGGACAGTAATAAGAGATGCTGAAGTCATGGCTCCATGACCCACCCAGGAGTGTTACTGATTCATCGCCTAGGCAAATCCAAAATCGATCAAGTCAAAAAATTAAACCTTACCATGAGGCCATCTCCATTCAACTTTGCCTAGAGAATCCGATTTACCACACTCTTCCTCTAATTGTATTGAACGTCTGAAGCCGGACTGGATGCATCTCTCTTGGCTTTCTGTGAACATCTCGGTTCCTGAGCACCCATTCTCTGCACAGCAGCCCACGGGAACTTACTCCCGTCTCCTCTCTGTAAAACCCTCCAATGATTCTCACTACACCTGCATTATTTCTATGCTCTTCACCAGACAATGCCCTGTAAGATCTGGCCCCACAGAGCTCTCTGATGTCGCATGACTGTGCTCTTTGGTCTCTAGGTTTGAACTCCAATGGCCTTGCTGATGTCTTCTCAGTTACCACGGGAAGCCACATCTTGCCCTGGGTGCTCTGTCTCATACTATCTTCTACCCGGAAAGGCTGCCACCCAATCTCTGCACAGCCGAGTCCATCCTGTCATGTAGTCTCAGCATTTCCTGATCTCTCCACCAATCGGACGCTGAGTTGCCCACGACCTGGGATGTTCAGTGTGGACACGTCAGGCACATGAAGCTTTCAAGCACTTGACATGGAGCTTGAATGGTGGCGAGCCTGGGGGATGTGTGTTGTCTTTTCTTCAAGACGAGAGATGCTAATGTATGAGTTGTTATTTCTGAACTAAATCCCCAGTATTCTGGTTTAATTACAGGGTGGGCCCTTTAAGATAAATAAGTGTGTCTTGGGTATAACAGTCACTGATTGAGGCCCAAGTGAGCTATGTCACATAATATAAAATATTCACCAGTTTTCTGAAGATTTAGAAAAATATTGCAAAATGTTTTATTAATAACACAAATTTTCCAAGTTCAAATGAAAATGTTTTAATTATACTGGATTAAGTAAAATGCTTCACATTTTTTCTTGATTTATAACTTTATTATCTTTCTCTCCCTTGGCTTGAAAGCTTTATAAAGGTAAGGATTTTCATCTGTATCTCACTTGTGAACCCAAAGTCTCAACATAGTAGTCAACAAAAATATCTGTGAATTGAACTTTTTTTTTTATTTTAATAAAATCCTTTTTTTTTTTTTTTGAGACAGGGTCTAGCTTTGTAGTTCAGCCTGACCTGAGCTCATTATGTGGCCCAGGCAAACCTCAAATTTAGCAATCCTCCTGCCTCTGCCACCCGAGTGCTGGGATTACAGGCATGAGCCACCATGCCTGGCTGAAATCCATTTATTTTTAATAAGCTTATTTAATCCAAGATCAACCAACTTTCTCAGTAAATATCTTGAGCTTTGTCTCTGTCATGAGCACTTAACTCTGCTGTGTAGCTAGCTCAAAAGGAGGCTCTACTCAATAGGTAATCAAGTAGGTGTGGCTTCGTGCCAATAAAACTTTATTTCCAAAAACAGGAGCAAGGGGTATGTTTGGCCTATGGGTCATAGTGTGTCAGTCTCTGATTTAATCTTTACAACTACTCACTGATTGAGAGAGCATAGTGTCTCCTTTTTGCAGAGATTTCAAGCATGATCTGCTCAAAATCAAAGTGCCAGTAAATGACAGAATCAATCCTCCCTGTGCAATCAAATGGAAGGTAAGACATAAATTCCAGGGCACAAAGATCCAGGAGACAGACAGGGACACTATTAGGACAACTAGGAAGTAGAAAAATCTCAGTGAGAAGCCAGCCCACGGCTGAGATATGAGGCAAGCGATGCTTGTTCCTCACCCAACCTTTCAAAAGCCACCAAGTACACTAAGTGGTAAAGTGTTTGCTTAGTATTCACTTAACGTCTTGGGTTCAATCCCTAGAATTAACACACACACACACACACACACACACACACACACACACACACCAGTAACCACTGAGTCTTTGATAGAGACAACTTTGTCTTTGCTGTACGGCTAAGACAAGTCTTCAACAAGATGGCTCAGCAGAAGAAAAGCCCATCCAAAGGCTCTGCCTGTTTCCTTGCTGGTACCCACACCATCATTTCCTTCACTTAAGAGAGGTAGGTATGGAAGGGACTGTACAACATCGCCCCATCTCCACTCACCATCACGTGCTCCTTAAATGGTAGGAGGAGCAGAAGAAATTATGCTGCGGGAGGCACTAAACTGCACATGATCTCACAGAGAGGAGATTCATTTTCTTACATCAGTGAGCCACCACGCCCAGCTGTCTAATTAGATTTTAATAACCGTGTTTAGTTTCACTGTATTTATTGTATGGTTATCTTTAGCAATGCATACATTTTACATCAACTCATTTAAGTTACAGTGACTTTAGAGGATGACTTCTCTGCATGAGTCAGAAAAAGCACAAACCACAACCTCTCGGCACTGGAAACGAGGCGGGCATGTTGCGAGTACACACGGGGAGGTCAGCGCAGGGCATGGGGCGGCTCCGGGTGCTGTCTCTGAGGCTCTGGCTCTCTGGAATGGTGCGGGGAGTGGCTGGGATGCAGCTTCTTCGGCTCCCGCAGGGACCTTCCAAAGCCCTTCAAAGGCTGGGACAGGCCTCTGTGGGCACCTTTAGTGACAGCCCTCACCCTCAGCAAGACTCTCCCTTGTTTGAGCTGCTGGATCAGAAGCTGTGTAATTCTATATATAAATAATATATAATTTTATATATATATATCTATGTAAAAATATATAGAAATATACACATATCTCCAGATTTATATATATATAAAAATATTATATCTCCAGATTACTTTAATACTCAGTGCAATGCAAGGGCCCTGTAAATAGTTGTTACTCTGAATTAAGAAATAATTATATGAAAATTGCATGTTGAGAAGCAATTTAAAAATTATTTCAGAGTCACATTTAGTTGAACTCCTGAAAGCAAAACTCAGGGATATGGAGGACCGACTGTCTTTAAAAACACAGACAAAATATGATATGTATTTATTACTTGCAACTATGGAACATTTTGATTCTTGCTGAAAAATGCAAAGAGATGAAATGAAATAATTTTCTATTGGAGCAATATGTTTATGTAATTTTGTTACAGGGAAAATACTGGAAAACCCAGCAATACAAAGAAGGAAACATTTATTGGGGTCCATGTATTTTTTCCTATTCTCTGTGTCCAGTGTCCACATTTCATTTCCTATCTTAAAGAAATGCTCCTGTAATTAAAGTTCTTCCACAAATTCTACTAATTTTAACCAAAACCTAGTTTTCTAAAAGGATCAATAAACCCTAAAAGGTTGATCAGACCCATCAGCTGCAGCCTTTTAGCACCTACATCCCTACCCAGCTGGGGATCAAACCCAAGGCCGCCAGCATGCTGGGCAACTGCTCTAGCACGGATCCACAACCCTAGTCCCTTTCCCTGTGTTCATGTCAGCTCTAGGAAACTGAGTCTGGTTTCTTTAAACTCTAATTTTTAGTTCTTTTTGTTAGTAACTTTTCCAAGTTTCTTTCATTTTCAGAGACTTAGGTAGTTAAAATTCAAGCAAAAGATCTTTAAAAGACAGTGTTACAGTAGGGATCCAAGGTATCAGCTATCTCCTGTTAATATTAAAATGAGAAGCACACTGGACTGGCATGTCAGAAACCCTTGCAACACTCCCTGGCACTGCAAAAATAAAAACTATAAACAAGGGCCGGAGGGTTAGCTCAGTGGTTCCGGCGCCTGCCTCGCAAGCGTAAGGACCTGAGTTCGATCCCCGGTTACCACATATAATGCTGGGCGTGGTGGCTCACGCCTGTAATCCCAGCACTCGGGAGGCAGGGACAGGAGGATTGCTGAGTTTGCGGCGGCTTGCCTGGGCACCATAGTGAGCTCAGGGCCAGCCTGAACTACAAAGCAAGACCCTGTCTCCAAAAAGCAAAAAAAAAAAAACTATAAACAAAGTAACAAGGCTTAGATATAGGGCATCAGTAAAACAAAGTTTAAGCAAAGAGAGACACGGGCCTGAATCTCTGGTTCTTCCTGAACAGCTGGGCATCTTAAAAAACTTGCACAGTCCCTCCAAGCATCAACTTCCTCAGTAAAGCAAGAAAAGGACTCTGTGATATGATATTGACACCGAACTCAAATTCGTATTTAACCATTACATCTCACAGCCAGCCGCTTACTCAAATAATGTGACTAACAACAAAAACAAAGGGGCTTTTGTTCGTATTGCTTTGATAAACTGATCTGTCTTGGTCTTACCAACACACATGGAAGTCCTTTTCAACTGGCTAGAACCAAAATAAATCAACCAGAGCTGTCCGCTGTTAGGCACCTTCCTAACAGCAGACAGCTCTGGGACTGAAGTGCATGGTAATAACTTCTAGAGCTGCAGGAGATCCTTGGAAGCAATGTAGCCTCATCCCTTTGATCATGGGATCTCAGAAAAGTCTTGTCAGTGCTCTGATCCCCAATTTCTTCACCCTAAAATGAGAGTCACTAACAGAAATGTGCCTCTCAACGTGTGCTTATGTATAGTGCTTTGCCTGTGTAAGCTGGTAGTTAAGCTACCAACTATTACTAAATGTAACATGATTATTCAGTCCAAATCCAGAATACTGATTTATAGAGCTCACTATTTCTGTATTTCTACATCCTCAAGAGAGTGGACCACAATGATGTGGTAATTAGATGACTTTATTTCTTCCATGGAAAGATTCATATTTAACTGAAAAGCCAAAACTGATAAAATGTAATCTTTTGGAAGCAAGTCTTTATAAAATAAGCTCAAAGGGACACAATCCTCTCCTTCCTATCTTTCTCTAGACTAAACAAAATGTTACTTATACAATTTATGCAGTTCACTAGGCTCCTGGTTCATTGCAGGGTTTTTGCTTTGTTTTCTTTTGTTTCATTTGAGACAGGGTCTCGCTCTGTAGTTCAGGCTGGCCCTGAGCTCACTGTGGAGCCCAGGCGAGCCTCGAGCTCTATTTCCGTTTAATGTAATTGCACTTCATGAGAGCAAACACCAACACTTGCAAAGTGACACAGCAAAGTTGGAAGTGAGCACATCAGCAAGATGAACTTAATCTCAAATCAGTTTGAATTTCTCTGGAAATCTGGCCCAGTTTGCCCTTCCCAGGTACCCTGTCAGACCACTGCGTCTCAGAGCCCAAAGCTGGAATAGTGACCCCTGAGAGCATGAATCCAAATCCTACCTCTCGCTCCCTTGATCAATGGGAGCTGCTACTGTCTGTCCCCTTGATAAA
>PVIC010023528.1:0-26791 GCA_004025085.1 Thryonomys swinderianus | reverse complement strand
AAAAAAAAAAAAAAAGGTACATCATGTACAAGTACAGATTCTCAATGATGAATGTGATCATAATATATACTTAAAATGTACCAATAGGGCCAGAGGGTTAGCTCAGTGGTTCCAGCGCCTGCCTCGCAAGCACAAGGTCCTGAGTTCAATCCCCAGTAACCACATACAATGTTGGGCATGGAGACTCATGCCCACCAACAATCAATACCGCATACCACAGTGCCAGGCGTGGTGGCTCACACCTGTCATCCCAGCACTCAGGAGGCAGAGACAGGAGGATTGCTGAGTTCCAGGCTTGCCTGGGCTACATAGTGAGCTCAGAGCCAGCCTGAACTACAAAGCGAGACCCTGTCTCAAAGAAAAAAAATGTACCAATAAAATCAATAGAGAAAAAAATGCATAATGGAGAGTGGTATCACAGGCGTACAATCCCAGCACTCTGGGAGGCTCAATCAGGAGCCCAGGAAATTTCTAAAGCTCTAGGTCAGAGCACATGCAGTAGATACTGTAGCATGACCTTCAATGACCTTCTGCTGGAGCCAGCCAGACAAAACAGCGGGGTTGCAAATTCAAGGGGTGTGGATGAGAAAAGAAAGAAAACAGAATAATGGGATCGGGAGGGCCAGTCAATACTGAAAAGCCCCAAGTTTATTCACAGTGCTGTACTTAATACAGATTGCAACAATATTAGTGACGTCAGAAGCAGCTAACAATTGTCTATAGTCAGAGTTAGAGACTGGACACAGAGAACTGTGGAATCAGCAAAAAAAAAAAAAAAAGACGAAAGAAGTAGTGTTTTAACTTTTTTTTTTTTTTTTTTTTTTTTTGAGACAGGGTCTCTGGCTTTGTAGTTCAGACTGGCCCTAAACTCACTATGTAGCCCAGGCAAGCCTTGAACTCAGCAATCCTCCTGCCTCTGCCTCCCGAGTGCTGGGATGACAGGCGTGAGCCACCACACCTGGCACTGTGGTATGTGTATTGATTGCTGGTGGGCGTGAGTCTCCACGCCCAGCATTGTATGTGATCACTGGGGATCGAACTCAGGACCTTGCACTTGCGAGGCTGGCGCTGAAACCACTGAGCTAAATCTCTGGCCCAGTGTTTTAACTCTTACACCTGGCCTACAATTAGTTCTTTCTTTCTGAGATGTAACTTCTCTACCATCTACTTCCTAAAGGCCACTTTTCTTGTGCCATTCCCAGTCAATATATTAGATAAGCAGTCTAGAGACAAGAATAACTTTACTCTCAGCACATCACAAAGGAGTTTGTTGATCAACCTAATCACTAAGGAAAGAACGACAAATTCTTTTTTTTTTTTTTTTTTTTTTTTTTAGACAGGGTCTCACTTTGTAGTTCAGGCTGGCCCTGAGCTCACTATATAGCCCAGGCCAGCCTTGAACTCAGCAGTCCTCCTGCCTCTGCCTCCCAAGTGCTGGATTACAGGCGTGAGCCACCACACCCGACATTGTGGTATGTGGTATTGATTGCTGGTGGGCGTGAGTCTCCACGCCCAGCATTGTATGTGGTTACCGGGATGGAACTCAGGACCTTGCACTTGCAAGGCAAGCACTGGAACCACTGAGCTAACCCTCCAGCCCCAAACGACAAATTCTTAACAGAAGGAGCAATGGAAGGCAACCCTAGGCCAGAGGTTGTTTACCTCTTGTCGCCACTGATCCGGCACCCAAGGCAGCAGCTAGACAGATCCCATAACTCAGGATGAGGCTGCAGTTCTCTTGGGAGCTGGGCCGCACCGTTCCTAGTGCAGACCTCCTCACTGCTAGTCAGGGCAGCACCCAGTGCAGTGCTCCAGGCCTCACAGTGACGACCCCCAGGTCGCTTCCCACAACCTTCCCCACTCTAAATTCATTAATGCATCGTCCATAATAAGTGCATATCCTATGTATAATTATAATAGTGTGAATTATGGAAAAGCTATATGTAGCAGATACCACTGCGATGATTCAGAATCCTGACAATCATGTCCAGAGACTCAATAAGAGACGTCCTAACCAAAACACGCAGGTTTTTTTAAACCCAAGAGCCTGACTTACATTCCTTGCTTTTGTCTCTGACACCCCAATACCACTTCCCTCTCTACTTTTTGTTTCTGCTGGCTCAATCTGCTTGCCCTGAGCACACCTTCCCCACTAATATCAATAAACGCAGCTGCTTTTCCTTTTATAATCGGCTTCATAATTTGCAATTCTTTGCTCACTGTGCCCAATTCTGGAATCTATTCCTTGGGAGACCATCCTCCAAAGTGTCAGTTAACAGAGGGACAAAATCTGTTTGTATAGGACACGAATATGAGTGCATGATGACAGATCTGTGGAACAACAGCCTGGGTGTGGTTTCTTGTTATCTGACTACACAGCCTCCACCTTAAAGATGGATAAAACTAGGCATAAAATCAAGCGTGGAATAAAGAAAATAAGATCTGGAGTCAGGCGTGCTGGCAGGGGCCCCTGATCCCAGCTACTCTGGAGGATGATACAGGAGAATCATAAGATTCAGGCCAACCTAGGAACCAGTGAGAACGTGTCTGTAAATTTCTATAAAATTAATGAAGACTAAGGGATGCCTTGGGCACAGTTGTCCATATTTGTGATGCTAGCATTCAGGAGGTCGGGAAAGGAGGTTTGAGTTTGAGGCCAACTCAGCCAGATCTTGTCTTAAAATTAAAAATTAAAAAGACTAGTGATATAGTTCAGCACTCTCTATGTTTAATTCCCTAAATCCCAGTCCCTTAAACAAAAGACAAGAGAAAGTACCATTAACCCTCTCTCTCTCTCTCTCTCTCTCTCTCTCTCTCTCTCTCTCTGTCTCTCTGTCTTTCTGAGGCATCAGAGAATCAAGATAGATGCTCTCCCTCTATATAAACCTCTAATAAGTATAGACAGTGGCTCCATATGAAATCATGGGCAGAGTTTGAAGGGATGGAGGCTCTTCCTTGCTTCCAACCCCAGAAACACAGAGGCAAGGGAAGAGGGTGGGTTCTCAGGGAGACCTCAGGGTGCCCCAGAGACCTAAGAAGAAAACAGAACTTCTTGGGATACAGGTGGGCAATGATTTGAAAGGGAATGAAATGCAATAATACGCCTTAGAATGCAGTGAAGGTGGTTTTATTAGTGTGAATATTAATACAGGGCAATGAAGCTTGGCAAGATTGTAAAGGTCAACCACTCACACAGACCAATCTCTGCAGTACAGGAGAAACATGTATACATATACTCATTCCCAGACCTCGCCTAGTATCCTAGACTCTCATTCTCTCAACACCTCTCTTGTTTCTTCTGTGGATGCAAAAAACGCAGAGAGCAGAAGAAACTGTAGCAGAAACTGTGTGAAAAGGTAGGAAAAGTGGTCAAAACTCTAAATGTACAAGACTCACCAGCAGAGAAGGGGAGTCACCATTCTGGCAATAATTACCAGCCACAGCGACCCATCTGAACTGGGGAAATCCCAGTGTAGCGGCAATTAGGAAATGTCCCTGCAGTGAGCCTGCAGAGTCAGGTTGACAGGATTCGCACTCCGGTGGCAACTGGTGTTTCCATTGTAGCAGGTAATATTGGGCCTGGCACAGGTAAGGGCCACGTGCTGGTACGAGTCATGCAGAAAGCTGTTTGTAGGTTTGCAGGAGTGGAGGAAACTGTTGGCATGAACCATTGCCCAGGTGCACTGGTGAGGATTTGGCTGGATGTGCTGAATGGCAAACCACTGAGCCCCGTGAGGCCCGGAGGCACAGCCCAGAGAGGACACAGTAACCCAGACAGTCCCAGCAGCAATAGGAGAGCAAATCTCACATCTCACACCATTTTTTCTACGTAGGAAAAGAGAAGATCACGTTAATAATAGAACAAATAAGAGAAAAAATATTAATCACAACTACTCATATTCTTCTTTTGTCTTTCAATATCTCATTACTCTTTTAAAAATCTCTCACCAGAGAGTTACATTAGAGATACCAAGCTCACCTTGAAAGTCCAAGATCCTGACTGTGATCTCTGGTACCATCAAAAATAAACCTCTCACATAGTCTCACAAATCCAGTGAAGGAAAGCGAGGAGGGCAGATCCCCCCCCCCCCAACTGGCACGGCCCGCTCCCCTCTGCCCCGTCCTCCTGCGCGCAGGGACCTCACATCAGAGACCTGGGTTTCCAGCTCTGCCCCGGAGGCGCTGACCGCCCTCTCCGACCACCTCCCCCCGCCGTCCACATCGCCTGCTCGTCCCGCCGCCCCGAGTGCCCCCTCTCACCGGGGTCAGTGCCGGTTCCTGGTAAGCTCGGAGCAGGGCTGAGTCCAGGCCACGGGCCCTCTGCCCTTCTTCTCCCAGCCGGCCGGAGCTGCTGGAGCCGGGCGGGAAGGACAGGTGCTGGGAGCCGGGAAGGAGGCACCGGCCTCTTACAGATGTGAACTTGTGCCGTGAGGATGGGTCTCTAGATCTTTAAATTTCCTTTTCACACTATTATTATCAGGATTAAGAGAAAGAGCTCACCTTTATGTAAAACAATATTACTCATAGTTTTGAGAAATTATCACTGTCTGATATACATTTAATTTTTTTATTAAAACTTTCATTTTTTAAAGCTATCTGATTTGTTTCTTAAGAGAAAATGTAGACGTGTAACAGCCGCCGCACACCAGGAAATGCTGCGAGTCCCAGCGACAGGCCCGAGCGAGCTGCTC
Organism: Thryonomys swinderianus; assembly: GCA_004025085.1. Classification (NCBI taxonomy): domain Eukaryota; kingdom Metazoa; phylum Chordata; class Mammalia; order Rodentia; family Thryonomyidae; genus Thryonomys; species Thryonomys swinderianus. The sequence continues at coordinate 22,100 of PVIC010023528.1, read as the reverse complement.
ACTCACGCGTGTGCTCACTGGGCCAGATCCCGGGCTCCTCAGACTCGGGGCTCATGTTCCCATGAAAGACAGAGTCGGGCGAGTACACGCCATGTTGTGCCCACGAAGATGAAGGCAGAAGCCCTGACAGGCGGCGGGGACCCTGCAGTGCACGGGGAGACTGTGGAGAGCAGAGTCACGGGGACGCGGCACCTGGTCGGACTGTGAGGAGCCCTGAGACGCGGGTGAAGAGGGGGATGAGGCCTCAAAAGAGGGCAATGTGTGCAGAGACCCAGAAGACCGTGAGGAGAAGGGGCCTTCGGGTGTGGCCTCTGAAGCTGCTCTTCCCTTTCCCGGCTGCTCAACACGCTGCGGCTGCTGCAGCTGCTGCTTTCCTCGCTGCCCAGGCTCTCCTGCCTCCTCCTCCCTGTCCCCTCTGGGTCCAGATCAATCTTCCCTCAACAGGGACACAGTGAGTTCACCACTCTTGTCCAATGTGTTTTTGTTTGGGGGAGGAGAGGGGATTTTTTTGTGTTTGTTTGTTGTTTTTTGACATAGGGTCTTGCTAAGTAGCCCAGGATGGCCCTGAAATACAAGCGATCCTCCTGTTTCAGCCTCCTGAGTGTGAAGAACATTCATGGACCAGCACACCATGCCCAGTAAGTCCAATGTTTTTAATGGTTCCCAATACCTAAAGGAAAAAAACGTCCATTTGCGGTTTACCTGCACTGAAGTTACTTACAGGACACAAGGTTAATACACAGAAGCCAGTGCGTGTGCCTTTTGCTGTCTTTGAGCAAGGCTCTCACTACGTTGTTGTGTAGACTCGGCCAGCTGGAACTTACCATCCTCCCAGCTCAGCCTGCAGGATTCTGGGATTGCACAAGTAGGCTACGTGCCCAGCTCAAAATTCAGTTGCTTTATTACGTACCAGAAATGGACAATAGGAACTTGAAAATAAAACACAATGGCATTTACGTTGGTCCAAAGAAAAGAGGACTACCTGCTACGCATCTAATTAACTATGCAAAGGTTTTGTGTTACTCAGCTATTTGCTTCCTTGACCAAATATTACAGGGGGTCAGGGGCGATGAGAGGCGGGGGCTGGGGCTTCTGCAGGGTGCATTTGGAGCCTCAAATAAGATAATGGTGCTATTTTCACGGTTCACAATCAAGAGTACAAAAATAGTCATGAAAATGCAAACTTTGGCCAAATTGCAGAGGCAGAAAGTACAGTCCTTCCTCAGCCCCAGTTCACAGCAGTGCTAAGAAAAACACACGCATAGCCCACGTGTGCGGATAAGAACGGTCAGCTTGATCCATGGATTAAGCAAATATCAATCAATATCTCGGAAAGTAATTTTATGAATATTAACAAATTTTGAAATTTCTTTGAAAAGCCAGATTCAGAACTGTCAACACGATGAGGAAAAGCAGCACGGATCTCGAAGGCAGAGTCCCCACCTTCAAGACCCTCCGCAGCTCTAGTAGTCAAGCAAGGCAGCTGGTCAGTGGGAAGGAAACACCTGAGATGTCAATTTAGATGATCCCAGGGAGCTGCGAGCAAAACGGAGACGAAATTCCCCAGTGCGGCCGGCAGGTGGAGCCTTTGGGGCGATCAAGGTTAGACGGATTCACCAGGGTGGAGACCTCAGGATTAGGTTCTACACACGAAAACAAGAGAGAGGGGACCATTCAAAGGTTCACTCTCTCCCCTGTCTCTTGCCATTTGACGTTTGGCCCCGTTCGCACTGTGCCTCCGATTCACTCGCCCCTCGAGCCCGCTCTGCACTCTCACCGGACCTCAGGGAAGCAAGACCTGCTGGGGACTCAGGAACACAGCACAGCATGGGATGGCGCGGGCGCTGCTGCCCTCTGCCGGCCTCACGGAACATTACACTCATCTCGGGATAGTGCTGAGCTGCGGAGAAAGCAGGCAGGGGACGCGTTAAGTTCGAAATGTCCGACCCTGACGGCCTAGTGAAGATCCACGTGGACAGTCGGATGTGCGGGTCCCAAGCTGAGAGCCTGCGGGGCTGCGGGAAGGTCGGGGAGCAAAGGGAGAGAGAGGGCGAAGCCTGACGCTGGATAGGACCCCCAGAGAGAGGAGCACAGGGGACCCCGAGTCTCTCCGCAGCAGCTTTCCGTGGGCAGATGAGAAGCTTCGCGCGGAGCCGGCGAGCAAAAGCTCTGTGGGAAAGGGAAGAGCTGCGCCCAGGACCTGGGTTGGGGTCACCCCTCTTTCTGCCACAACCGCCCGATTGCGGAGCAGCTTCCCAGAGACAGAGGACTCGTCAGCCGAGCCTGGCGCCGTCGAGTGTGGACAGCCCACCCGTGAGTGGCGAGTCGAACTTCCCAGACCAGCAGCGCCCCTCACCCCCATGATCTCTGCTCGGGGGTGGGGGGGTTCCCTGAGCTCAGACCTCGGAGAAGACGGGGCTGGCTGTTCAGGGGGATTCGGAAGAGTCCGCCTGTGAATCGCGGGATGTGTGCAAGGGTGAGAACGGAGACGGGGCGGCACGGCGTCTGCATCTCTCTTCCTGGCGTTCAGCGGGTCCAGCACCGCCTGGCTCGCTCACCTCGGCGCCCTCTGCTGGCGGGACCGCGCGCCTACACCGTCAGCGGAGCCGCTCGCGAGCTCCCCCGCCCGCTCCTCCTCCCTCCAGGCCGCCGGCTGGGCTCCCCCTCCCCCCTCCGACCGACTCCGACTCGCGCGATCCTTGCAGCTCTTCACAGGGCGCGCAGAGATCCACTGTTGGGAACAATCCTGTTTGGGAGAAATAATTGGAAGGTCGAAACTGACCAGGCCTTCCTGATATAGACGGAACTTGGACTCAACTCACCTTCACCTCTGGTAACAAGGACTCTGGCGGTCCCACCAGCTGTGATGCTTCCAGGCAGGACAGCACCACTGTTCTTCAACTGCATAACTTCTCTAGGACTACTGTGGGTGACAGCCCTGCCCTCTGAGTTACATTTTTTTACTGGTAGATAGGCTGGGGGTTGGGGTCTTTTGATCCCCAAAGTAGCATGTATCAGGCCCAAGCTCAGCTTTTCTGAGCCTTATTTCTGCCTAATTATTATTTCGCTGTGTGCCATCGACTCACAGGAGACTAGAACCTAATGTAAAGGTTCTAGTTACGTTCCCTTCCCCTGTTTCCCACAACCTGTGAGATTCACAAAACCAGAGTTACTCCATGTTATGTTATTTCCTGCCCCTCAGCAAACAAAGCCTTAGGAATGTGATCTTGCACCTAACTACCTGCACACTGCCCTTGTACAGCCTTGCCTGCACAACCCTTCCCAAAAGATGAAACTAGGCAGGCCTGGTGGGTCACGCCTGCAATCTCAGCACTTGGGAGGCAGAGGCAGGAGGATTGCTGAGTTTGAAGTTTGCATGGGCTACATAGTGAGCTCAGGGCCAGCCTGAACTACAAAGCGAGACCCTGTCTCAAAAAAAAAAAAGTCTGTGATTGTAAATCAAGGTGTTACCCCTCCCCCGTTTCTTTAAAACTGTCAGAAAAAACTGCAATGGGTGGAGAAGGGACTAATTTCCCTCAGGGCTGATTCTTTGCTAGTAAATAAATTTCCTTTCTTTACCCGAGTTCTGAGTCTCTCAAGTACTTTCAACTCCCTTTGCCGTAATAAAGAAACACCTGAAATGTGAATTTGTGTCTCTAAAATCAAAGAATGATCTCTTCTTGGCCTTTTGGCTAAGATCAAGTGTAAAATCAAAGAATGAATTATAAGAACGATGGAGGTTAAGAGGAAAACTTGATTGAGAAAGAAAGCTTCTGACTAAGGGACAGAAAAGGATCCGAAAGTGAGTGACCCGCTAACCTCGCTTTCCAGGGGGCTTTTATGGAACAAAGCCACAAGATGAGGCAGGTTTAAAGTGGGACAAAATTAGAGTCAACCAGTAACATTACAAGTCCAGTCGCTTAGGTAATATTGGTATAATGAGAAATCACAAAATGGACAAAACCATTGCCGGAGCCTGCCGGACAAAACAGCGGGTTTGTGAAGTCAAGGGGTGTGGCTAAGAAAAGAAAGAAGACAGAATAATGGGATCGGGAGGACCTCTCAGTCAATACTGAGCAGGCCCCGAGTTTATTCACAGTGCTATACTTATACAGATTTCAAGGACATTAGTGACGTCAGAAGCTGCTAACAATTGTCTATAGTCATAGTTAGAAACTTGGAAACAGAGAACTGCAGAGTCAGTAAAAAAAGAACAATGAAATAGTGTTTTAATTCCTACACCTGGTCTACAACTAGTTCTTTCTTTCTGAGATGTAACTTCCCTATCGTCTACTGTCTGGAGGCCACTTTTCTTGTGCCAATTCCAGTCTATTGAATAAGCTGTCTAGAGACAAGAATAACTTTATTCTCAGCACATCACAAAGGAGTTCATTGATCAACCCAACCGCTAAAGAAAGAACAGCAAATTCTTAAAATGAGGAGCAGATGGAGAATAACCTTGGGCCAGAGGTTGTTTACCTCTTGTCGCCACTGATCCGGCACCCAAGGCAGCAACTAGACAGATCCCATTATTCAGGATGAGGCTGCAGTTCTCTTGGGAGCTGGGCCGCACCATTCCTAGTGCAGACCTCCTCACTGCTAGTCAGGGCAGCACCCAGTGCAGTGCTCCAGGCCTCACAGTGACGACCCCCAGGTTGCTTCCCACAACCATAACCAACCAGTAAGATTACAACAAGTATAGTTGCTTAGGTAATACTGATTAAATGGGGACCCAATGAGAAATCAAGTCATGTAATAAGTATACAAAGGGGTTTTAGTCAAGAGTCTTTTCCTGGAGAGGTGGGTCAAGGTCCTGGCCCTCCACCCCGGAAGGAGACTGAGGCTTATCCATCACTGCTTCCTGGGAGGGGTAGTTTTCTGCTTCGATAATGCTGACCTTCAGTGAAGGTCTCCTTTCTTGTGAGCTTTTCGAGGGTCAGCCCCATCTAACTGCCTATGTCTAACTAGCTTACCTACCTATAACAGTACTCGAAAAAAACAGAGTATATTGATGGAGTGTTTCAGTCAACTATCCTAGAAACAAGGTGGGTTTTTCTGCCCTATCTTGGATGATTTCGCTGATCTTCGCATAACGGACTGGCTTATTCATGCATTCTCTCCTCCCCACAGTTCGACAACTAAGTACCTCACTGCGCATCTTATGACTCTTGTTTCTAGTCTGATTTTGCCAGTGAGGATCCTGCTGGAGTGCAGCGGCTGTGCTCACACCCTTACCGTTCTCCCAGGCAGGTTCTCTCGTCAGCCTAAGGTTGTGTCATTGCCCATGTGTGAACTTTCTCTTTGGGGTGCAGCAGGTAGAAAATTGTTCTCAGAGATCATCCCAAGTCAGATCGCAGGTTAAAGTCAAAGTCTGAAACTTGCCTATGGTTTCTCATCTACACCACCACACCTAGCTGACGCAGCCCTTTTTCAAATCCAGCCCACTCTGAAGCCAGGCCTGCTTCTCAGCTCTGAAGAAGGAATCTACACACCTCTCAGCCTAAGTTTAACCCTCTTGGGGAGCTTTATGCCTATTGCTGGGTTATAGCTCTCTATATAGTCCTTCTGGCTCCTTCACTTCCCTGTAGCTCCACCCCATTGAGCTTCTCCAAGAAAAAACTTGGAAAGCAATGCTGCTACTAATAGGTTAAAAGTTACCTCACTCTGGCCCTTACATAGGTCTCCTAAACCCAAGATTATATAAGACCGACCCTTCCTTTGTTCCAAGCTTCTGCTTCTGCCTCCTCTGCCATGTAGGAGTTACTTCTTCCCCCTTATACAAAACCTCCTGTCGGGCTACCTGGTGTGTGGCATGGTTGTTGGCTGCCATCAGAGTTCTGACACTTACTGTCTTCCCTCTCTGCACTTGTAACTTTGGTCCTCTCTCACCCAGTCTCTGTAGTAGAGTGACACCAGAAATGCTGAAATACAGTTCACTGTTCTGTGGCTCAGGCTTAAACAATGAACTGTTGCCCATGATGGCTCCTGACTGAGCACTCTCAAATACAGTGGGTGCTACCCTGTATTGCTCCTCTAGATCCAGCCCACCGCATGGAGGTAGTTACTTCTGGAGCAAAAATCTCATAAAGATTTTGCAGCTTATAATATTTGAGGACTTGGACAGCCAGCATGAGCACTGGCTGCCAGTCTATCATTTCCCCTAGGGCTGCCAACTCTCTCCAGGCTTACTTTGTGTCAGTGGAGACAAAGCCCTTTCTCTGGGACCAACTTTTGGGTTTTGGTGTTTTGTTTTTGAGACAGGGTCTCATTTTGTAGTTCAGGCTGGCCGTGAGCTCACTATGTAGCCCAGGCAAGCCTTGAACTCACAGCAATCTTCCTCCCTCTGCCTCCGAAGTGCTGGGGTTATAGGCGTGAGCCACCATGTCCAGCTGGGACCACTCATAAATCAGTAGGCCAGGGCTTCGTCTCGGTGACCAAGGAGTGGATGTGGTCATTCTACACCCAGCTCACCTGGTCCCTCTGCTGTGCCACAACCACCCAAGGGCAGGAAGCATTGTCTTTTTCCCTTGTCACTGTACCTTGGACAAGCACAGTACCCAGCTCCCAGGAAGGATCTCCAGGACAGTTATTGACAGTAAGTAATGATCATTTACTATTTTAAAAAAATAACACAGCACACATAAATTGCCCTGAAACATAATGGCATCAGCTCCCTCCCTTTTCCTACTGGATGACATAAAACAGGCAAGAAAGGTCCCAGGAGTGTCTCTAAGTGGCCTTCCCCACAAAAGCCTTCCTCAGCGAGCCCCAGCCTTTGGCCCACCTCACCTCTCCACCTGTGCTAGCGTCAGGGTGACCTGCTTGGAAGCACACTCCATCTGTGATGACTGTGGAGCTCCTTGTGATAACCAAAGGGTCAGTGTCTGCTTGAGTGGACTCAGGAGATGAAAGGAAGCTGATTCTGAGGAGCCAGAACATCTCGAAGACAAGATGTTCTGCCAGCTCACTCAGAGATGGAGCTCACAAGGAAGCTCCCTGGGGGACGAAAAAATGAGTCAACTATTTACCCAAACTAGCACTACACCTTGCTTGATGCTTGCCTTGCTGCCTAAACAAACATCTGTGCTCCGCAGAACTCTACGTCTTTCCTGTTCCACAGTAAATCTGGGGTTTGACTCAGTTTGGGACTTCCTTTCATTCTGTGAAGTCTCACGGCTCCCCATCAAGGATATATTCTCTACCTCTTGAGTCTTCTTCTCTCTGATAGGATTTGACGGCTCAAACCCGGCAGATGACTTCAAATACCCTGCTGTAGTAATTCCTCAAGGTTATCTAGAATGGAGAAAAGGATTGCTTTGTGTCTTAATATAAAAGACTGTGTAGCCCCGGGGTGGGGGGTAACTAAGTGGTGCCACCAACTGTCTTACAAGAGCAAGGTTGTGTGTTCAATCCCTGGTACCACCAAAAAAAAAAAGTTTAAAAAAATAAAATAAAAGACTGTCTCTTTGTATTATTTAGTAAAAGACTGTGTTGAGGACATTAAAGGCTTAATTCTAAGATGAGAGTCTCTATCAATATTTGCTTAAGTTGAATTGACACTGGACTGAGGTCCAGCCCAGTTTGGCAGAAGTGGAGTCAGATCACATCTGTGAGTAGCAAGGACATGGCACACTGATTGAGGAAGTAGAGAGAAGCCAGAGCATTCTCAGCTCTCTTCTCAAGAAGACACAAAGGGGTGTCAGTCACATCCCTTGGTGCCCATCTGGCACCATCTGGGCAGTACCTTGGAGAATGGAATGACTCTAAGCTCCTTTGACTCTCAAGTGAGTGCGGTCCTAAGGGAGTTCAGCAAGTCCTTGCTGTAGCTTGTCTTTCTTCTCAATATCCAGATTGAGGAATCTTCCCCATCTATCACCCCTGGCCCAATTGTTGCTACTCTGAGGAGGTCTGCAGTCACTCAGGAAGAGCTCTTTCAATAATATGCTTTGAATAAATTCTAATGTTGTGATGAGGGTCCCAACACAGTACTTGCTGCAATATTATATACAGTTCAGGGCTTTTCTTCCCTGAGATACCATGAATTCAGGAATTCTTTTCCCTGTGGCTATAATCTATAAAACAACTGTAATGCTCTTGATGTCTGAGAATCCTGATATCTGATTCACCCTCCCCCAAATTTACTTCTATTTTGATCAGTTAGTCAATAAGTTTTTTTTGTTTGTTTGTTTGTTTGTTTGCTTTTGCTTTTGAGACAGGGTCTCACTTTGTAGTTCAGGCTGGCCCTGAGCTCACTATGGTGCCCAGGCAAGCCGCAGCGAACTCAGCAATCCTCCTGTCCCTGCCTCCCGAGTGCTGGGTAGTCAATAAGTTTTACATTTCATTATTTTAATGACAAGTAAGCTGCCAGGGGCAACCGGCAAAATCAGACGATACCTGAGTCAGGGAGTGAGTATTAAGAAAAACACAAGACAGACAAAGATTGGATCAGGAGGGCCTCCCAATCAATACTGAGCAGGACCCCGAGTTTATTTTTCAGTGCTCTTTTATAGTATTTCTAGCTAGAGTGCCCACGTGAAAAATTTTACAATCAATAAGGTGGATAATAGCAAAACATTCACAGTTAGCACAATCTTAATTCACAGGAAATGCAGAGATAAACCTATCTGTCCTGGAACATCTAAGAATCTCCAGAATGCACTCTCCTTGCTCTTCTTCCTAGGCAATTTGCAGGTTTCTCATGCTAAAGACTAGCTGTAACTCTCAAGGGTAGGTTTTTGTCTCTCTCGGAATACTTCCCTTATGGGGGGAGGTAGGGAGAGGCCCAGGGCAAAATGCAAGATAGTTTCCTGGTGAGGGAGCAAGCCCCCCCCCCAGGGTGACTGAGGGCAGCTCCCAGACAGCAGACCCCTGGTTTAGGGCAATGCCCCAGCCCGAGCTGCTTCCCATAGTAAGCAAAGGCTGTTCTTTCATGCTCCATTTTATAAGGTCAAGAGGAACTCTTCAGGATAAATTAGCCTGTGTATCATAGGCCAGAGATGTCTCAGGCCTTAGCATTGCTGATGGAGTTTCAGTTCCCTCAGTTTTGGGGGGACTTGACTGTGACATGGAAGCAGTGTTGGGGGCCCAGGTACTACTGACTGCCTCTTTCATGCAAGAAACAGTGTTGGATCCCGCATCTTGTCTCCTCATCTTGTTCCTGCCCCATAAGGGGCAAATGTACTTGGAAAGCTGGATGACTTCAGCTCTTGGACAACAGCAACATGGCAGGTCCTGTGCTCACCAATGATTCGAGCCTGGTTTTAAGGAGGTCTGAGCCCAGAGTCAACAGGAATCCTTAATCCAGCAATCACTTAAGTCCCTGAAATATTTTTAAAAGGCTAGATGGGAGTTTAAAACAACTTTTTTTCTAGGGCCTGGGATTTAGCTCAGCGATGCAGCCTGAGTCAGATCCCCGGTACTAGAGAAACAGCAACATCCTTTCCTTTGTTGGCCAACCCACTCATATTGTCAATACAACATACCAAAGCAACAGGTTATTTTGGCCAATCATGCCTCCTGTGCTTCATGACGATAGCTTACATGCCTATATCCAGATTTCTCTGTAATCAGGAAAGTTGCTTTTTTACTTTTTTTTTTTTTTTTTTTTTGGAGACAAGGTCTTCTTGTCTAGGTCAGGCTGCTCCTGAACTCACTATGTAGCCCAGGCTGGCCTCAACCTCATGGTGATCCCCGTCTCAGTCCTCTGAGTGCTGAGATGACAGGTGGGCACCACCACAGCAAGCTTGTTTTAGGTAGGGTCTTGCATTACTCCCCCAAAGAACTAGACTAGGAGGATCATTTGCAAGTAGAGAATGGCTGAGCCTGTTTGCAGGTGAAAGTCTATTGCTTGGGCTAACTGTATTCTGAGAGACAAGAAAACCCATTGAGCTAGGCTTGTGTCCTGAAGCTGCAGTATTCATTTTTTTTTTTTTGCTTTTTGAGACAGGGTCTCGCGTTGTAGTTCAGGCTGGCCCTGAGCTCACTATGGTGCCCAGGCAAGCCACCGTGAACTCAGCAATCCTCCTGTCTCTGCCTCCTGAGTGCTGGGATTACAGGAGTGAGCCACCACATCTGGCATTGTGGTATGCGGTGTTGATTGTTGGTGGGCGTGAGTCTCCACGCCCAGCATTATATGTGGTTACCGGGGATCGAACTCATGTCCTTGCGCTTGTGAGGCAGGAGCCGGAACCACTGAGCTAACCCTCCGGCCCTTACAGGATTCATTTTTAAAATTATCCTTGTCATCCTTGTCTCCTTCCTGCCTAGTGTTTATTTCTTCTGTCCTGCCTCAAAAGTAAGCTATTTATCTGATGTGAAAAATCTAGAATGAAAGGAGCCAAAGTTCTCAAATATGCCAGTTTCAGTAGGAATGGTAATAAAGACTTCTCTGTTTTACTCCTTACACAAATAAGTAACCTCAAATTATCCAAACAACAATAATTTTTTTTTTCCTTTTTGAGACAGGGTCTTGCTTTGTAGTTCAGGCTGGCTCTGAGCTCACTATGTAGTCCAGGCAAGCCTCGAACTCAGCAATCCTCCTGCCTCTGCCTCCTGAGTGCTGGGATTACAGGTGTGAGCCACCATGCCCGGCAACAATAATTTTTATATTGTTCAGTCTCATGGTCTTACCACTTTAAGAAAGTAACTTTCAAATAATCTACTTTTTGTTCTTTTTTTCCTCCTATATCTCTGCCTACAAAATCAATTAATTCTGCTCCATTCATAGGAATGCTTCTTTTATTTTAGGGGACAAAGAGCTGCTCAATTCTAGAATCACAAATAAAGCCACTCATTGCTTCTGAACTAAACACTAGGGATGTAGGTTAAGGTTAGAGTGTCTGCTTAACAAGCTTCAGCTCTTACGTTCTATCCTTAGTACTGATACGGGACCTCCAAATGATACAGGGGAAACTGTATAACTCCCAAACAGCGGGATGTCAGATATACCTACTCTGCATTCCCCAAAATAAAAAAATGAATTCTAAGGAAAAACTGAGGTTAAGAGTAGGAAATCAGAGCCAGGGATTTAGCTCAGTGGTTCTGGTGTCTGCCTTGCAAGCACAAGTTCCCAGGTTTGATCCCTGGCACCATATGCCACAATGCTAAGCATGGTGGCTCACACCTGTATTCCCAGCACTGAGGAGGCAGAGGCAGGAGGATTGATGTGAGTTCAAGGCTTGCCTGAGCTACATAGTAAGCTCAGGGCCAGCCTGAACTAGAAAGTGAGATCTTGTCTCAGGAAAAAAAAAAAGAAAGAAAGAAAAGATTCAATACTAAATCAAGTCAAATGTCATCCAAAAAACAAGGACCTTGCTTGGAAGAGATGAGTCTCAAAGTTCTGGACAACCACCCAGTTGACTGATACCCATCTAAGCTTCTTGGACCAGATAATATAAATCATAGTGTTTTGCTGATCCCTCAGGTTATGTAAGTATGCTGCTGCTTCCATCATTATTTTGAATTCTAGCATTCAACGGATGTGCCTCCAGCCATAGTTGTAATGTCTTCTCTTCTGCCCTGATTCCTTCAAGGGCCCAGCCCTGTCTGATGGCCTCTAACAGTTCTACCTAATCTATATGTCTATAGTATTACTGACCTCTCAGAAAAGAAGGAAGGTGCTAAGCAGACCTCTGCCTTCTGCCTTTTCTCAGTGTGTCCTCATACTCATCACCTTGCACAGCCTCTTCCTTCAGGTTTCCTAGCTGGGTCACCACACCTCTTTCCCTAAAGACAGAACTCGAGTGTCAGTTCTTGCATCAAAGGGAGCATTTCGGAAATTTGTGGGGGTTTGTGTATCCTCACCTAATGAGTAAGATTTTTTTTTTTGCTTTGTATTGTTTTGTTTTTGTGGTACTGAGGATTGAACTCAGGTCCTTGTGCTTCCAAGGTAGGCACGGTACCACTTGAGCTAAATCCCTAGCTCAAGATTGCTGTTTTGAGATATGACCTGTTCCTCTAGTATTTCCCATTTGATTTAGCTATGCTATAAAAACCTTAATAACTGACTGAATCTCTTTCTGGCAAATAGGACATGAGGCCCCAGCTTTCTTTAGTCTTCTAGCACAGTGAAAAGAAGTGGTAAGATGGCTTGTCCTCCCATGGATAATGTTTCCATCTCGTGGTCTTCTCTCACATATCTACATGGTTTCAAGATATTCTGGCATAGGGATATAGGTAAAAAAGAGAATTAATTTGTGTCATATACTGGTACAAATTCCCCAATGTTATGTGTGATTATGAGATGTATATAAATTGTACCAATAAAGAATTCAATTTAAGGGCCAGAGGGTTGGCTCAGTGGTTCCAGCGCCTGCCTCGCAAGCGCAAGGACCTGAGTTCGATCCCCGGTAACCACATATAATGCTGGGCATGGAGACACGCCCAACAATCAACACCGCATACCACAATGCCAGACGTGGTGGCTCATGCCTGTAATCCCAGCACTCGGGAGGCAGAGACAGGAGGATTGCTGAGTTCACAGCGGCTTGCCTGGGCACCATAGTGAGCTCAGGGCCAGCCTGAACTACAAAGCGAGACCCTGTCTCAAAAAGCAAAAAAAAATAATAATAATAATTAAATTTAAGATATTCTGTCAATCCTCCATGTTTTCTATATCTACTTTCTCCTCAAAAATATTATCTGATCATTCTCCCATGCTTGAGATGGTCTCCTGGCTTTCAGAACTGTGGGCCAAATCCAAAAATTCCACTGAGCTATAGGGATTAAACAGTTTAGAACTGTCTTCCTTAACACAAACATCTTTAGGTCTAACAACTGGAGCTGAAATGGTTCTTCGGCACTCAGGGACATCTATTCCTTCATCTTCCATCTTTTCAGGTATGGCAGTGATATGAGATGTGGAGAGAATGAGTTAACTTAGAACAATCAGAATACCAATCCTTTCTCAAGGCCCAGCAACAAAAACAGTACCTCTTGCTTGGAAAGTTAAATTTCTTGCACTCTGTACACTGCCATTCATCCTCAGACCTAATTTCTACATCAGTATCATCACTTAAGGACTTGGAGTCCTCAAGGTCATCATTTTTTCCCACTTCAGTTTTTTGTCACTCACTTCCCCTATTTCTTCATTGCTTGTTCAATATCAGCAGCTTCAACTTTTATTCCAACACCTAACTGCTCTGATACTGACTCATTTAAAAACCACAAATCATCTGTAGTATCTGAAACAATGGCAGTACCTATATCCTGATGTGTCTGCAAATCAGTTGAACCATTGCTTCTAGGAGTATAATTGCTTCTCAAGTTTTCCAGAAACCACCAAGGCAGGCCAGCTACTCAAAACCCAAGGTCCAGCCTTGAATTCTCATCTTAGGTTAAATTTTCTATTAAGTCTTCATCTCCTCAAAATTTTTTTATTGAACTCTTTATTGGTACAATTTATATACATCTCACAATCACATATAACATTGGGGAATTTGCACCAGTATATGACACAACTTAATTCTCATTTTTACCCATATCCCTACTCACCCATACCTCCCCACCCCCTAAAACATGCTCTTTTATTTTCTTTCAGAATCATATTTATTCCTTCCCTCATTACATCCCCACACAAAATTTCCTTTGGAAACTTCCCATTCTACAAAAGCTGTCATACGTTCTAGAGCTCATTTGCATCTACAGGTGTTCATGTTAAAGAGAAGATCCAGAATTTGCCTATCTGTGATCTATTGGTTTCATTTATTAGTATATCCTCCAGGTGTCTCCATTTGCACCTAAATGGATCGATCTTGTCATTCTTTATGGCAGAATAATACTCCATTTTATTTTTTAATAACCACATCTTCTTTATCCACTCTCCAGTTGATGGACATTTGGGTTCTTTCCAAGATTGAGCTATCATGAATTGAGCTGCTATGAACAAGGGTGTACATCTGTCTTTCCAGTGTGATTTTTAAAATTCTTTTGGGTATATTCCTAGCGGGGGGATAGCAGGGTCAAATGGGACCCCTAGTCCTAGTTTTCTGAGAAATCTCCATACAGATCTCCACAATGGTTGCACAAGTCTGCAATCCCATCAGAAGTGGAGAAGGGTTCCTTTCTCCCCACAGTCATTTATTGTTGGTTGATTTTGTAATCACGGCCATTCTTTGTGGAGTGAGATGAAATCTCAGTGTTGTTTTCATTTGCATCTCTCGAATGACCAGTGATGTTGAGCATTTCTTCATATGCTTCTTAGCTGCTTTGACTTCTGCCTCTGAGAAGTGTCTGATCATTTCAGATACCCATTTTTGAATTGGGTCTTTAAACTTGGGAAGGCTGATCTGTTTAAGTTCTTTATATATTGTAGATAATAGCCCTTTGTCTGATAAACAGCTAGTAAAAATTTTTTCCCATGCTGTTGGTTGTCTTTTAGCAGTGCTAGTGACTTCTTTTGCTGTGCAAAAGCTTTTCAGTAGGATGAGATCCCATTTGTTGATTCTTTCTGCTAGTTCTTGTGCTATAGAGGTTTTATTTATAAAGTCTCTGCCCAAGCCAGTGTCTCCAAGAGTTTTATCTAACCTGTTTTCCAGAGGCTTATTGTTTCTGTTTTAATATTTAAGTCTCATGTCCATTGTGAGTTTAGTTTTGTGCATGGTGAAAGAGATAAGTCTAGCTTTAGTTTTTGGCAGGTTAAAGCCCAGTTTTTCCAGCACCATTTGTTAAAGAGGCTGTCTTTCCTCCATTGAGGATGTTTGGCTCTTTTGTCAAAGGTAAGGTGCCTTAGAGTACCCGGGATTGTTTCTGGATCTTCTCATCTATTCCACTGGTTCTCAGGTCTGTTACTTTGCCAGTACCATGCACTTTTTATCACAGTGGCTTTATAGTACAGTTCCTTTGTTAGGTTGATTCCTAGATATTTCATTTTTCTGGGTGCTATTGTGAAAGGGATTGCCTCCCCAATTTCTCTTTCAGTGAGTCTGTTGTTTGTATAGACAAATGCTGTTGATTTTTGAGCATTAACCTTGTATCCAGCAACATTACCAAATTTGGTAATTAAGTCTAGCAGTCTTTTGGTTGAATTTTTAGGATCCTCTAGATAGAATATCATATCACCAGCAAATAATGACAGCTTAACTTCTTCCTTTCCTATCTTTATTCCTTTTATATCTTTGTCCTGCCTGATTGCTATGGCTAATGTTTCTAGCACTATATTGAACAAGAGTGGTGCCAGTGGGCATCCTTGTCTTGTTCCTGATCTTAGTGTAAAAGGTTTGGTTCTTTTTTTTTTTTTTTTTTTTTGAGACAGGGTCTTGCTTTATAGTTCAGGCTGGCCCTGAGCTCACTATGTAGCCCAGGCAAGCCTTGAACTCAGCAATCCTCCTGTCTCTGCCTTCCGAGTGCTGGGATTACAGGCATGAGCCACCATGCCTGCCAAGTTTCAGTTTTTGCCCATTAAGTACGATGCTTGCTGTTGGTTTCTCATAAATAGCTTGTATTAAATTGAGAAAAAGTCCATCTATTCCAATACTCTGTAGGGTTTTGATCATAAATGGGTGTTGGATTTTGTCAAATGCTTTTTCTGCATCTATTGAGATAATCATATGGTTTTTGTCCTTGAGTCTGTTAATATAGTGTATTACATTGATTGATTTACATATGTTGACCCAGCCTTGCATCCTTGGGATAAATCCGATTGATCAGGGTGTATGATTTTCTTGGTAACTCTCTGTATTCTGTTTGCCAGTATTTTATTGAGGATTTTTTGGGTCAATGTTCATTAGAGAGATTGGCCTGCAGTTTTCTTTTTTAGTTGGATCTTTCCCTGCCTTTGGAATTAAGGTGATGGTTGCTTCAAGGAATACTGCTTCCCTTTTTATCTTTTTCATTAAAAAGATTGAGAAGTGGACCGGAGGGTTAGCTCAGTGGTTCCGGCGCCTGCCTCGCAAGCGCAAGGTCCTGAGTTCAATCCCCAGTAACCACATAGAATGCTGGGCGTAGAGACATGCCCACCAACAATCAACACCGCATACCACAATACCGGATGTGGTGGCTCACGCCTGTAATCCCAGCACTCGGGAGGCAGAGACAGGAAGATTGCTGAGTTCGTGGCGGCTTGCCTGGGCACCATAGTGAGCTCAGGGCCAGCCTGAACTACAAAGCAAGACCCTGTCTCAAAAGCAAAAAAAAAAAAAAAAAAAAAAAAAAAGGATTGAGAAGTACTGGCATTAACTCTTCTTTAAGTTTTGTAGAATTCAGCAGTGAAGCTGTCAGGACCAGGGCTTTTCTTTGTTGGTAAGTTTTTTATTACATTTTCAATTTCCCAGATTAATATCGGGTTGTTTAACATTTTTATATCCTCTTTGTTCAGCTTTTCCTCTAGAATTTTTGTACTTATGTTGTGAGGTAGGCAGTGTGTGAACATCACCTTCCTCAGTTCCTTTCCTGGCACTGGAAATTTCCTGTGTACTTTGCTTCAGTTGGTCTTGACTTGGAACATCCATACTGTGATCCTGTGTAAGAGCAAGAATCTGAGCAGCATCTGTAGTAGCAGGAGCTAACGTGCCAAGATTCTTTCTTAGCATATCATAGAGAGTACTTGGATCTTTCACAGAGAAGCTCTGATGGCCTAACAGTTCTCCCAAAAGATCTCCACCACAATACACCATATGTTGCTCCCCCGGATCATAAAGCTGCTTCACCATTATATATTGGCCAAGATAGTGCATCACCAGTTCAAATGAAGGAGTCTGTTCTATTACCAGAAGTAATAAACTTTAAATTTTCCTGGGCCAAGAAAGTATTTTCCAAGTCCAAGGCCAATAACCAGGCTTTTACTGTATATCCACTTATTTCTTTCTGACAAATGTACAATGGTTAAGCCATCAACACTCTTTCACAGTGAGCATTTCACCTTGTGCACCTGCTGCCTGCAAAATCTTCAAAAGCAGCAGTTTTGGTCGTACTTGATTGATTCATTCTGGAGAGATCCTGCAAGCACTCTCAGATGTTGAACAGTGGGCAGAGGTGGAATATGATGTCATTTTGACAGTGAAGATACTTCAGTCTGTTGACAAAACTTATGGCTGCTCCATGAGGTGCTCCTCCGAGCCCAGAGTGGGGTTAGTAGTCCAAGTAAGATTATTTTTTGCATTTAATGGGTAGGACCCAAGATTCCTAGAGCACTCCCACATAATGAAAAATCAAAATCCAATTTTGATTTTTAGTTTCTTGAGACAAGGTCTTGCTATGTAGTTCAGGCCACCCTTCAACTCACTATGCAGCCCAGGCTGGCCTCGAACTGATGGTAATCCTTCTGCCTCAACCTCTAAAGTGCTAGGGTCACAGATGTGCACCTCCATACTGAAACACTTCTAATTCTAAATGATTTAATCAGTCCTCGAACCCATTGTAATTAGGATTGAATTTTATTTTAAATATAAATGAGCATTTTGAGTATCATTTTAATATACACTAAAGTATAAAATATACTCTGAAACTATATTTAATAAACACAGAAGGTACCATAAGAAGCATGGAAAACTCATGTTTTGCTTTGTTCAAATTGACCAGAAGTTGTTCATCATTTTGGAAAATCATCCCACAGTAGAAATCAATTCAGAGCACATGAACCATTCAATTCTTTTATTTTTTTTCAGTGCTAGGGACTGAATGTAGGACCTTCTCATTGAGCTAGCAACATCCTTGCACCTTCATAATGTTTGTTTTCAGGCAGAGTCCTTTTTTTTTTTTTTTTTTTTTGAGACAGGGTCTCGCTTTGTAGTTCAGGCTGGCTCTGAACTCACTATGTAGCCCAGGCAAGCCTCGAACTCAGCAATCCTCCTGTCTCTGCCTCCCGAGTGCTGGGATTACAGGCATGAACCACCATGCCCGGCCAGGCTGGCCCCGAACTCACTATGTACCCCAGGCAATCCTCGAACAGCAATCCTCCTGCCTCTGCCTCCTGAGTCCTGGGATTATAGGCATGAGCTACCACACCCAGCATTTTTTTTTTCCCTTTTTTTTTTTCAGGTAGAGTCTTTAGGCAAGAAATTAGACTATGGCAAAGCTGGCTGGGGAACTAGGCATGAACTGTTTGGGTTTGTTTGTTTGTTTTATCATTGTTGTTTTTTTGAGAGAGTCTCAATTTGTAGTTCAGCCTGACCCCAAACTCACTGTGTAGCCCAGGACAGCCTTGAACTCACAGCAATCCTCCTGCCTCTTTCTCCCAAGTGCTGGGATTACAGACATGAGTCACCACTCCTGGAATTATGGTATGTGGTTACTGGGAATTGAACTGGGACCTTCCACTTGCCAGGCAGACACTGGAACCACTGAGGTAAATCCCCGGCCCAACATGAACTGTTAAATACAAAATCCCAGTACACAAATGAGAACATTCCCAAATCCCTGTATGTGGACATCTCCCAAGAGCACACACAGGTCTTCCATAGGATGGCCAAGATCTGAGGTCAACCTGGGGATGGGGGACACAAAAAGGATAGTGAACTCTTTGCCACTGTGTCCCTCCACTGTAGACTACTCTTTCCTGTAGAATGCACTCATTTTACTACGTTTACTTAACACAGACTCGCTCTGAAGAGCCTGTTCCTTCTTCTATCTTTAATGAAAGGAAAAAAATGCCACTGTTTGAGCTTGTCTTGACCAATTCCTTGGTTGGGACAAAAAGAATCTAGATAGAAACCACCTGTAGGAGAGATGCACCGCCAAACCCAGTAACAGTCACTAACTTGTCCAGGATGTGCTTGAAGTTGAGATACTCCTGTCTCAGCCTTTCAGAGTACTAGGATTACAGGTATATGCCATGACACATGCCTTGAGCCCCCCTTTGTAACAGCCAGCCTTTCATCATGGTGACAAAATGCCCAATATAATCAATATGTAAGAAGGGACAATTTCTTTGGGCTCACAATTTTAAAGGCTTTAGTCCCTGGTCCCTTGGCCCTACTCCCTTTGGGCCTACAGTGAGGCAGTAACTCATGGAGGGAAGCAGGTGGCTGAGAAAACTGCTCACTCATGGCAGATGGAAGCAAAAGAGGGAGAGAGAGGGATCAGAGTCCCAGAGTCCCCTCCAAGGGCACACCGCCAAGACTTCACTTCCTTCTCCTGAGCTCCACCTCCTGAAGGCTTCTCCATCTCTGACAGTACCATAGGCTGGCAACCAAACCTCAAGTATAAGCCTCTGAGGGACATTTCAGATCCAGAGCATAACAGTATTGTGACAGGCCTCTAACATGTAACGTCAGTAGCTATTCTGTTCAAGTTAATTCTGTCTAGACACAGCATCTGAGAAGCAACTTGTGTCTACTTGAATGCTTTGCCTAGCCTTTAGCCATCCAAATTTTATAGGTAGAAGAGTTAACTAAGACGTGTGGTAGGCAGATAGATAAGACTGGCCCTCAGAAGCAGCCAATTTGGAAGTTAGCATTGCCAGAGAAAAAAAGCTATCCTACCTATGTAGGCTAAATAGCTGAGGAAGAAAAGGTGATGGTGACGGACCTGGTGAGAGGGAGATGCTCCGCCTGGCTGAGGTGCCACCCGGGCTAAGATCACTCTTCCAGAACTTGGTACAGCAAGCAAAAGAAACCCTGAAGAAAAACAAAGAAACCAACAAAGCTAACTTTGGAAGCCCTGAATGCAACACAATAAGAACAATGGATTTCAAATACAACAACTCCAGGAAATATATCTCTATCAGTGTCCCCTCTAAAACCCAAACAATGTCACCACACATCAAGTCAACTGATGACATTACAGTGCTTGGCATAAATCTCAGCAAATTTAGCAAACTGACTCAGTTTTTCATATGTGTTGCTGGAGTTTTTTTATTTTACCTAATTTATGGATATTTACAGGAATTAATACTTTCAATGAAGGGTTTTAAGATCTATAGCTGGTACCTTACTTTAGTGCAGTTTGCATTTTACTCCATACAGAACTTCAACTATTAGAGCTTCAACTTATTCAGGACAAAAGGAAAATACCAGGGAAAACCTACATGATAATAGATTTTCTAACTGCGGGTACTATGGGGCTATCAAACGCTTCCTTGGGTTACCTGAATTACCCTACCCAAGTCATCTTCAAGTGCTGCAAACTGATTCCTGTTATGGTAGGAGGAGTTTTTATCCTATGGTAGGAGGAGTTTTTATCCAAGGAAAGTGGTACTATATTATAGACGTGTCTGCTGCAGTATGAGCAAGCCTTGGCCTGATGTGGTCCATGCTTGATGACAGCACAGTTGCACCAAACTTAAACTTGACAGGTGTGATGCTTATTTCCCTGGCACTATGTGCAGATGCCATCCCTGGAAATGTACAAGAGAAAGCTATGAAACTGCATAACGTGTCTAATTCCAAAATGGTCTTGTAGTCATATTCAATCGGTTTTGTTACATTTTATTGGGATTGACATGCACTAGTGGATTAGGCCCGGCAGTGACATTTTGTTCAAAGAACCTAGTTCAGACCTACGATTATGCATATCTCTTTTCCCTCCCTGGGTACTTTGGACTCTCTTTTATTCTGGCACTGATTAAAATTTTTGGTGCACTTCTTGCTGTAACAGTGGCAACAGGAAGAATAATAATGACCATTGTACTTTTTTTGTATTTTTTGCTAAACCTTTCACATTTCAGTATGTATAGTCTGGCTTGTTGGTTGTCCTTGGCATATTTCTCAATGTGTATAGCAAGAATATGGATAAAATAAGATTGCTGTCACTGTATAATCTGATAAACAAGGCAGAAGAATCAAGAAAGGCAAGGACTTTGGCACAAACGGTATAAGCACTGAGTTGTCCAGTTTAAAAAATAATCTTAAGGGGAAAACCATTAATTAATTAACTTTTTAAGAGTGTGATCCAAACCAAAGGATCCAAAGACACTTTGTCCTGTGGATGGAGCACATGGGAAGTGGTTTTGTGGTACCAGCCTTTCTTCAGAGAACTTATTGTACTGTGACTTCAGAAATAGTCAAGAGCTGCGTCTAGCACAGCTTATGGTAAAATGGTAATGTCAACGGTTGTCCTGGTAGCTTCCTGAGAATTTCACAGGCAGTGGACCATGTGGCAAGACCAAATGGATGTCAGTGTGATATATCACAGGCATTGATATGTAACAATACATTGTTTTGTCTTTTTAAAAAAATTTTTTGAGAGAAGCCCTTGCTAAAACAGCCACATTGGACATGAATTTGTGATTTTTCCTGCTTCACCAATCTAAGAAGTTGGGATTAGGTGACAAGTGTAAGAATATGTGTGTCTGTGTGTGTATGTGTGTGTTGCTCATTTCTGAACTCAGGATCTTGCATATTAGGCAAGTGCTATATCATTAAACTACATTCCCCACTTGGGGAGGTGGAGCTTTTAAAAAAATAATTCAATATGACAGCTTGGTAACTTTACAAGGAAACAATACCGACTGCCACCCCCCTAGCCTTGAGAACTGTCCTGAGTAATCCTTTCTCGATTGCTACTCAGGCAAATATAATATTTATGGACTGAGGAAAGAGTTTTGTAGCCTGCCCCTCCGGCTGTTTCTTCTGCTTCCTTACTCCCCTCCAATGCCTACTGCGAATTGCCTGAGGCGCTGTGAAATACCGGCTGGCACAGGGCTCCGGGCCCGCAGCTAGCTTAGACCCAGGGAAACTCGGAGAAGTTCTGTCCTCTCTACCTCAAGGCCCCATCTGTAAAATCAAGAGAACGAAAATCTCTAATTTTTAGGGCGGGGCTATATATTAAGGGTAGCAGGGCCTATACACAGGGTAGTGTATCAAGATTCGAATTTCGCTCTCTGAAATTGGGTTAAACCCTATAATAGACTACATGAAAGGAGTGAATCACATTTAATTGGAAGCATTTATCCTATTTTGGTGATATAATAAGCTTTGCAATTGATTTTTTAACTGAATAATTTTCAGCCTTAAGAACAGCACTGGCACTACCTTAGCTTTTACAGTTCCACGAGCTTAATTCTTTTGAATTAAAGAACAGTAATATGGGGGCCCGAGGGTTAGCTCAGTGGTTCCAGTGCCTGCCTCACAAGCATAAGGTCCTGAGTTCGATCCCTGGTAACCACATACAATGCTGGGCGTGGAGACTCACGCCCACCAGCAATCAATACCACATACCACAGTGCC
>PVIC010023527.1:0-26772 GCA_004025085.1 Thryonomys swinderianus | reverse complement strand
CTTCTGCCTCTGAGAAGTGTCTGTTCATTTGAGATGACCATTTTTGAATTGGGTCTTTAAATCTGGGGAGACTGATTTGTTTAAGTTCTTTATATATTGTAGATAGTAGCCCTTTGACAAACAGCTAGTAAAGATTTTTTCCCATGTTGTTGGTTGTCTTTTAGCGGTGGCAGTGGTTTCTTTTGCAGTGTCAAAGCTTTTTAGTAGGATGAGATCCCATTTGTTGATTCTTTCTGTTAGTTCTTGTGCTACAAAGGTTTTATTCATAAAGTGTCTGCCTAAGCCAATGTCTCCAAGAGTTTCACCTAGTGTATTCTGCAGCAGGTTTATTGCTTCCGTTTTAATGTTTAAGTCTCAAATCCACTGTGATCTCAGTTTTGTACATGGTGAAACAGGTCTAGCTTTAGTTTTTGGCAGGTTAAAGGCCAGTTTTCCCAGCACCATTTGTTAAAGAGGCTGTCTTTCTTCCACTGAGGATATTTTGGCTCCTTTGTCAACGATAAGGTGGCTTAGTGTATCTGGAGTTGTTTCTGGATCTTCTAATCTATTCCACTGGTCCACAGGTCTGTTACTTTGCCAGTACCATGCAGTTTTTATCACAGTGCCTTTATAGTAGAGTTTTAAGTTGGGGATTATAATACCCCCTGCCACGTTGTGGTTGCTTAGAATTGCTTTTTCTATTCTAGGTCTCTTGTGGTTCCAGATGCATTTTTCAATTATTTTCTCTAGCTCCATGATGTATAATGTTGGAATTTCAATTGGAATTGCATTGAATCTGTATAGTAGTTGTGGGAATATAGCCATTTTGACGATGTTGGTTCTCCCTACCCAGGATCAAGGGATGTCTTTCCACTTCCTGATATCTTTTTCTATCTCCTTTTTCAGAGTCCTGTAGTTTTCAGAGTAGAGGTCTTTCAACTCCTTTGTTAGATTGATTCCTAGATATTTCATTTTTCTGGGTGCTATTGTGAAAGGGATTGACTCCACAGTTTCTCTTTCAGTGAGTCTGTTGTTTGTGTAGACAAATGTTGTTGATTTTTGAGCATTGATCTTGTATCCAGCAACATTACTCAATTTGGTAATTAAATCTAGCAGTCTTTTGGTTGAGTTTTTAGGGTCTTCTATATAGAGAATCATATCATCAGCAAATAATGACAGTTTAACTTCTTCCTTCCTATCTTTATTTCTTTTATTTCTTTGTCTTGCCTGATTACTGTGGTTAATGTTTCCAGCCCTGTATTAAACTAGAGTGGTGACAGCAGACATCCTTGCCTCATTCCTGATCTTAGTGTAAAAGGTTTCAGTTTTTGCCTACTAAGTATGATGCTGGCTGTTGGTTTCTCATAAATAGCTTGTATTAGATTGAGATAAATTCCATTTGTTCTGATTCTCTGTAGGGAGACTCATTCATTCTTTCACTCATCTGTTATTCAGTGTATGCTTATGATCCCCAAACTTCAGAGGATTCAGAGCCTTCTTTTATAAGTCTCACCTCACAGTGAACAGTTGCTATAACTTGTATCTAGACTCCCCCCAAGCCTCAAGTGTTCATAGGTGGGGCTTGTGGTAATGACTGGGTCATGAATGTATGGTACTAGTTCACCAGTGCACAACACTGGATTAGTCTATTGATTGGTTTAGCATAGTTCTTGGTATGAATAATAAGGGAACTCTCCTGGGGTACGATGCCAACAAGAAACAGGCTTGTAGCATGGAAGGACTAAAAGGCAAGCAAAAGGAAGGCTGCTGCCTCCTGCCTGCCACACCATTGACTGTTTCCCCTTTTCAATAGCAACTTGCCTTTGAGCCAGAGAACTGTGGGCTGAAACCTCTACAAAGTATGAGCTATAATAAACCTGTCCTCCTTTAGCTTGTGGTTAAAGATATTTTGTCTTAGTAATGAAAAGATAAGATTTTGGTATTATTGAAACTGAGTCATTTCTGTGACATTACTTCACCATAGGGCTTAAAAGCCTTTGGGACTGGCTTGTGGGAAGGTTTGGGAAAGGTTGGAGAGGCTGACTGAAGAGTGCTGTGAGTCTAATTTGCTGGGAGTTTCTGGTCAGAGCTCAAAAGACTTTGAAAGCTGATAGTAATGTAGCTGGAAAAGACCAGACTTGGGAGGTTTCAGTCGTGACCAAGGATTGTATTGGCTTTTGGATTCTAGCTACGTGTGTTAGGCTTCAGCAAAAAACTTGTCTGTATCTTGCTCTTGTGTGGAGATGTTGTGGGAGGCTGAGATTAAGGGCAGCAGACTAATATGTGAAGGCAGTTTAATGTGGAGGTAGTGGCATGGCTACTATTGGGGGCTTTTACCCAGTTTTAGCTTGAGAGTCAAAAGGGGATGGACTGGGAAAAAGGATTTCAAAAGTGTTGAGTTTAGCCAAAAGGAAGGTCTCACAGAGTTGACCCTACAAAAAAGCAATAGAGGAAAACTTGGTTGCTGAAAAAATTAGCAATACAATGCCCAGAATTTTGGAACAGAATAATAGAAAAATTACCTCAGGGCATCATCCTTTGTAGCCTCAAGATAGCAAAGGTGAAATACCTTTTTATTTAGACAGGGTCTCGCTCTGTAGTTCAGGCTGGTTCTGAGCTCACTATGTAGCCCAGGCAAGCCTCAAACTCAGCAATCCTCCTGCCTCTGCTTCCTGAGTGCTGGGATTACAGGCATGAGCCACCACGCTTGGCTGAAATACTTTGTTTTGAGAAGAGAGCTGCAGGGCACTATGATCTAGAATGGTGGAGACCTGGGGAATTAGTTCCTCAGGATTGGATTCATTGTACTCAGCTATCTAGACACTGGACCCAGACAGCCAAGAAAGAAACCTGGTTATTCCCCTGGCCAATGGCAGAGCTCAGCATTATACATTTGGTGTTGGCTTTAGGCACATTCCACATGGAAGAGTTGAAGGCTTCCATCCAGGTTTCAGAAGAAGGCCTGGAATGCCAGGCAGGGTGCCCCTGAGAGGGCAGTGTGTGAAGCTATGAGTGTGTAAACCTAAAAGTAAGAGAAGCCAAGGAAGTGGATTGTCAGAGCAAAGTCACAAGGAGTAAATAAGCAAAGCCAGTCCGAGAGAGCTATAACCACTGACAGTGCCATAGGGTTGGGGCCACCCAAGCTCTTTGGAGATCACATCTTGCTGCAGATTGCCTTGGATGTTGGAAGTGAAACTAGGGAATTTAATATTTTCCTGCCTTGGGTTGGAGATTTAGTTCAGTGGCCCCATGCCTGCCTGGCAAGGTCTTGAGTTCCATTCCTGGTACAAAAAAATCCCCCCCATTCTTGAGAGTGAGCTCAGCTCATACTTTTCTACATTATCTTCAGTTGCTTACATAGCACTAATTCTCTTGCCAGCTGTCCTCAAGCAAGCTTCCTGTGCCACTTTAAATAAGTGCCCACCTGACCATGGGAATCCCTAGAATACCTACTTCTAAGGGTATTTGGGGCACTGGCCCCTGATCTTCAGAGCCCTTGACAATTAAGGAACTCCTCTGGAAGTCTTGAACCTGTTGCTTTTAGTACATTTGGCAGTGCTCATTTAAATAACCATCAATTACATCTTAGTGTACTGACCATCCACTTATGATTTTAGAAGGTAAAGAAATAACCCTATTTGTGTATTTCCATACATTTTATTATGTACTACTGTGCTTCAAGTTAACAACAAATACATACACATGAATGCTTATATGTGTGTTCATATGATGAACTTCAAAGAAAAATCTTAGAAATGTTATTGTCTTTTTCCTCAGCATATTATTGATTAATAACTGCATGCTTTTAATAGTTTTTAAATTATTGTTTATTTGATTTCTCTTCATTTTTATAATAATAAAATGTTACTGTTAGGTAAGTAACATTGCCTTTCCTTTACAGATGACTTTTTGAAAACTGAACCCAAAAAGGGAGACTGATTTGTTCATTATGTTATAGCAGAAAACAATTACAAGAATAGACTGGGGACAAAATGCCTACCACTAGTCTAACTGAACACTACCAACATTTGTACCCTAATTTGCATTAATTCGGTATTATGGAGAGCTATGTAATTTCCTGCCATTAGTAGGAATGCTGCTGGGTGTGCTTCCTTTGAAAAATAAACATTTATTGAGCTAGGTTCATTACCAAATTCCATATCAAATAGAAGTTTCCTTTTTGTAGACTTAAATGTGTGATGTTATTTTCTTTACTATCCTGAAGGCCTATCAGTAGGAATGTATATCTCATATGAACCTGAGATATTAATTACAGTAGATGGAGGAGTTTTCATTAATCCTTTTATAGTAACTAAGAATAGATCTAGAGATGAGTGCTGAAGTCACCGAGTTTAGACATGAAAAACATTCAGTGGGAGGAGAATGCTAGCGCAGTTCTTATTTCCAGGCCCTGCCTTAATTTTAATGACACAAATGGAGCAGCTCTTTGCAAAACCAGGGATTGCGAGAGCCTTTTCTCAGCTGTGGTCTTGCCTCAGTGTATTAAGTATTAAGAATATTTGACTTTTTTTCTGACATTTTTATGTGTGGAAATAGCACATATTGCACACGTTGGTCCTCCCCATTACACTCCCTGCCTTTCCCATCCTCCATCTTCTTCCTCATGGCTAGTAGTTTCCCTTCCATTGCACAACACACTCACTTCTGTGCAAGCTGCCTCCATAACACTTCAGTCAGGAAAATAACTGCTACAGAATCATGTACATCTGACTTCTAACTATTCCTTGAATAGTTAGGTTTTAGGAAAAAGTTTTTCTAAAAACTCATGGAAGCAAATGTATGACCAGGAATAAAAAGTCTTCAATCTTTCTTTCCATGTTTATTAAGCTCTGTGTCTCTTGCTGATAAGGTCATTGTCATATTGCTACTTGAGTGTACAAAATTTTAGAAGCAGAGACCTTATACCTGTCACAAAGAAATTGGTTAGAGGGCCAGAGATTTAACTCAGTGGTTCTGGCACCTGCTTTGCAAGTGTAAGGTCCTGAGTTTGATCCCTGGTAACCACATACAATGTTGGGCATGGTGATACGCCCACCAGCCATCAATACCACATACCAGAGTGCAAGGCGTGGTGGCTCATGCCTGTAATCCCAGCACTTGGGAGGCAGAGACAGGAGGACTGCTGAGTTCAAGGCTTACCTGGGCTACATAGTGAGCTAAGGGTCAGCCTGAACTACAAAGCAAGACCCTGTCTCAAAAAACAAACAAACAAACAAAAAACAATGAAATTGGTTAGAGCAGAAGATGATATACTTACTAGATTGTTTGGTTGGTAAAATGAACACCCTTACCCAAAATATTTTTCCTTGATGATAGGAATATTATAAGTTAATAGTAGATTATGGTTACTGTATGATAATTGTGTACCACATACTTTAGTGGGTTTTGCTTTGTCTATATTGTGAAAATTATCAACCAAGACTGACACCTCTGTTCAGTCTTTTTTAATAGATAAAGTGACAAAGGTGGAGAAAAGTTAAATATCTTGCCCAAAGTCATATAATCAGGGTGTAATGGTGCAAGACGTGAACCTAGACATCTTTCCCTAGAGCATGGATTTAACCACCAATAAATGGGATATTGTTCCCACCCATGCACAGGACCCTAATTCAGGCTGTGTTCTCTGAAATCTCATTGTCCAATAAGGAAGTAAGTCAAGAGTCATGGAGAAAACACAACATGATGTGAAGTCCAAAATCCTTTGCCTAGTCCCTTTATTATTTTTCTTATCTAATTGCTTGCCGCATGCCCTATTCCTATGTGGACCCTGGACTCACTATGATGTGTTTTGGGAAATCCTCACTTTCACCTTTGTTTATTCATCTATAATGTGCTCTTTCCCATTCAAATCATTTTCTCTTGCTCTGTGACTCCTAGCAATCCCCACTGAATCTCTCTTACCCTTGTGCTCACAATAGTCCTCTCCTCCTCTTACAATATGCACCATGAACCAGCTATTATCCCACAAACTTTATGTCTACTCCTGGTACAAACACAAAGTGACCTGTTAGAGTGTTTCCAGGGAGATGGAAGAAAGAATGCAAAGGCTGCAAAGCAGAGGTGTGTGAAACTTGTCTGAAACCAGGGAGAGACCAAGGCAACTAAGATACAATCCAGCTCTTCCAGAACAAAAATGAACTATTAGGTGGCTCAAGCTTGAGCAGCCTATTTGTCCAAGGTCTTTCTGATGATTCCCCACTCAGGCTTCTTAGGACTGGTTGCCTTAGTCCATTCATTCTGCTATAATTACACAAACTGGGTAACTTATGTATAATGATTGTTCATTGCTCACAGTTCTGGCGACTTGAAAAGTCTACTAGCAAGGTGCCAGAAAATTCAGTGTTGGAAGTGAGTCATTTCTGATTCAGGGTGATTCTCGTAGCATCTCACATGCTGCAGGGGAGAGACAGACATCTAGAGTGCCATTTGTAAGAGCACTAACCCTACTCATAAGGCTAATCACCTCACAGTAGCATCACTTCTAATACCATAGCCTTGGCTCATATTAAATATGAATCTCAAGGGACACAAGCCTGCAGGCCATCACAGGGGCTCTTTGGAATCCTGTCGCTTAGCTAGCTCTCTGTCATGCATAATTGGGCCTGCACCTAATTGCCAATGAGGGTAGAGGAAAATTGTTTCCTCTCAGGTAGGCTGGAAAAAGGTGAGAGAAAAGTGGTTGAAACTCAACAGTACAACAGAAAGAAGGGAAAATTTTATTTATAAGTAGGTAAGTGAATCCTTAGGTAGATCTCTTCAAAATAAAGACAAGAGTGAAAAGAGAAAAAAAAAAGTGGAAAGAAGACAATGCATCAGGAAGGCATAACAATTTTTTTTTTTGAGACAGGGTCTCATTTTGTAGTTCAGGCTGGCCCTGAGCTCACTAGGTAGCCCAGGCAAGCCTCGAACTCAGCAATCCTCCTGCCTCTGCCTCCTGAGTGCTGGGATTATAGGTGTGAGCCACCACGCCCGGCAAGCATAACAATTTTAAATTTTTTTTTTTTTGAAACAAGGTCTTGCTTTGTAGTTCAGGCTGGCCCTGAGCTCACTATGTAGCCCAGGCAAGCCTTGAACTCAGCAATCCTCCTGTCTCTGCCTCCCAAGTGCTGGGATTATAGGCATGAGCCACCACGCCTGGCAACAATTCTAATTTTGTGTGCACCTAAGAACATACCTTCAAAATATGTAAAATATCACTTTCAGGACTAAGAGAAGAAATTTTAAAAAGTCAAACATAATGTGCTTCTTCCAGTAAAGAATATGAACAGGCCGGGCGAGATTGGCTCACGCCTGTAATCCCAGCACTCGGGAGGCAGAGACAGGAGGATTGCTGAGTTCGAGGCTTGCCTGGGCTACATAGTGAGCTCAGGGCCAGCCAGAATTACAAAGTAAGACTCTGTCTCAAAAAAAAAAAAAAAAAAAAAAGAATATGAACAGAATGAGTGGACAAAATTTTAAAAAGCTAAAATTGTGAGATTTTGGCAACAGATTTCACTCAACTGATACACACATTTTGAAATGTAAAACCAGCATCTGCAGACTACAACTCTCTTTCAAATGCAGAAAATATCATCATCATTGTGACCAAATGTTTGACCATAAAGGACATCTTAACAAGCATCAGAGACTAGAAATAATACAGAAAACATTTTCTGTCCACCTATAATTAAGCCAGAAATGAGTAAAAAGAGATAATATTAAAACGATATTATTAGACATTAATAATGTGCCAGAAAAACTCAATGGGGCAAATTAAAAATCACAATAAGAATTAGAAGGCATTTTAAGTTTGATGAAAATATGACATGGAAACAGGTGTACTGCACCTAAACCTTTACTTCAAGGCAAATTTGTAGGCTCCCATAAATCAAATAAAGAATTAGAAAAACTGAAAATGAGTGATTTAGTTAACCATTTCAAGAAGTTAGAAAAAGGCTAACAAATTTTAACTCAGAACAAAATACAGAAGATAAATTGTAAGGAACAAAATAGAAACTAATGGAAATAAATATACAATGAGGTTTGAGGTCTCTAAAAATTATATCATTAAAAAAAACCTACATTGCCAAATATCTGGCCTGTGTGATTAAGGGGGTGAGGGCCAGAGAGCAAACAATATCTGGAATGAGAGTTTCAGGGAAAGTTTTCAGAGTCACTGGAAAGAGTCTGAGTTATCCATGTGAATAACTTGTGCCAATAATTTCAAAAGTTTAGATGCATGTGATTTTGAGATGTATATAAATTGTACCAATAAAGAATTCAATTTAAAAAAAAAGTTTAGATGCAAATAGGAAATTTGTGGAAAATATCAGTATTAGATGCTCATAATTAAAATTTTTTCCATCCTAGATGTTTTTCTTATAAATTCTGTCAGATGCAAAGAAGTAGTGTATCAAACTGATATAAACTCTTCCAGAGAGGAAAAAAGATAATTTGCCAACTGTTATATGACCCAATATAATCAGACTAGAACATGCAAAATCAGCAATGTACAGTACTTTTTCACAGGAAAGTTTTGTGAATAAATAAAGGGTCAAGTACAGTGATAGTTAAAAAGAATAATGCATCATGACCAAAGTTGGTTACTTAGATATGTAAGATTAATTTTCAATTCAAAAATCATTGTAATTGCCACAATAATAAAGTAAAAGACAGGTGACATTAATAGATCCAGACAATGCTTTTGACAAAATTTAACACTTATTTATAAGAGCAAATTCTTGTTTTCACAAATGTATCTAAGAAAACCCACAAAAAGCAGTTTACAATTAAAAATCACAGGCTGAGGGGCCAGTTTAGTGCTAGTACACTTGCCTGGCATGTGCAAGGTCTTGGGTTTGATCCCCAGAAGCACAAAAAATAAAAAAAACCAAAGGTTCATATTTATTTTCTGTACAAAATCAAGTCTTTATATGCCAGTAGTATACAATCAGAAAATACAGTTTTAAACACATACCATTCACCAATAGCATACAAAAATCACTAATCTAAAAATGAATCTAAAATAAATGTGCATACTGGCAAGCAAAAAGGCAACCAACAATATGGGAAAAATCTTTACCAGCTGTTCCTCAGACAAACAGCTACTATCTAAAATATATAAAGAGCCTAAAAAATCAGCACCCACCCCCTCAAATTTAAAGAACCAATTCAAAAATGGGCATCTGAAATGAACAGACATATTTCAGAGGAAGATGCAAAAGCTAAGAAGTATATAAAGAAATGCTCAGTGTCACTGCTCTTTTGAGAGATGCAGATGAAAACAACACTGAGATTTCATCTCAATCCACAAAGGGTAGCTGCTATTTTGAAATTAGCCAGCAACAAATGCTGGCAAAGCACATTGTGGGAATGTAGATTGGTTCAACCATTATTGAGATCTGTGTGGAGATTCCTCAAAAAACTAGGATTAGGGGTCCCATTTGATCCTGCTGTTCTCCTGCTGGGGATATACACAAAAGAATTACAAGATTCATATCACAGCTACATATGTGCACCCATGTTTGTAGCACCTCAGTTTGTGATAGCTCAGTCTTGGAAACAACCCAAAGGCCCATCAGTGGGAGACTGGATAAGAAGATGTGGGTTTTTAAAAATAAAATGGAGTAATTACTGTGCCATAAAGAATGATAAGTTTGAGTTATTTATACGTAAATGGATGTACCTTAAGGACATACTCATAAGAGAAATAAATAGGTCACAGATGTGTAAATATATCTTTTCTCTGGTCTGAGAAATTGAAGCTGTAAATGTGTTCTAGAATGCATGATAGATAATGTGAAATAGTAACTATTCAAAGGGAAATGGGGTTTAAGGGTAAGTTATGAGGGGAAAGAGAAAAATTGATGGTAAGAAAGGAAACAAAGTTTGTGTATAGAGGGGTGGGTAAGGGAAGGGGAAAAATGAGAATTAAGTCATGTCATATAGTGGTACAAATTCTCAATGTGGAATGTAATTGTGATGTATATATGTAATGTACCAATAAATTAAATTAAAGTAATAAATGTATACAACAGCTTCGTGGAAAAATCACAAAACATTCTTGGGAGAAACTAAAGAGACTCACTAAATGAAGGGCTATGCATATTTATCAAATAGATTAATATTACAGAAAAGTTGGGGTTTGTTGCCTCTCCAAAAAGTACTTGGTTGAACAAGCAACCATCCTATCATTTCTGATGATTCTGTATGTCAGGGGTCAGCTGGGACATTCTGCTTTCACTGTAAATGGGGAGCCTGTGGATAGATAATTCTGTCACTGCTCATGATGCATGCTGAGCGTTGACCAGAGCCTGGCGGATAGTTCTGCTGTTCTCCCTTAGGGTCACTCAAGCAGCTGCAGTTAGATGGCAGCTTGGGTGCCCAAGACTGACACCTCTAGGTGGGCACAGCGGGAAGCCTCTGCTCAACAGAGAGGCAGGGGTGCTCAGGATGCTTTTTCTACAGGTAGTCCAGGGCTTGGCGCTTTCTCTGTGCCCATTTCATGCCATCTGTCCAAGATCCCAAAAGTACACTTGGTCTTCTTATGGTTTGTACCCAGAACAGAGATGAAGTTACTCCCATGTTATGTTTGATAGTTGAAGTAAGTCATAAATTAACCCAGATTCGATGTGTGCAGGATGTTCATGGGACACAAATAGCAGGATATGTGGCTCACTGGGAGTCATCCTGGGAGATCAGCTAGCTGTGCTACAGTCCATGAAGGAGAAGCATTGAAGCTTACTTCCTTGTGGAGCCTAAAGAGTCATCCATTAGGACATCGGCTCAAAGCCCAGTACCATCTTATAATTCCTGTCCAAGTTCTGTGAGCTTGGCTCCTTGGATGCATACACTGGATTGTGCCAACCATGAGTTACAAAGGACAGGTATCTTCTCTCTGCCTCCAACACAGGCGCATGGCAGATTCTACACGTTCTCACCAGTTAGGGACAGAACAGCCACAGCAGACCTTGTATCCAACAAGAGAGAAAAGCCAGAGCTTTGAGAGGTTCGGAGCAATCACTGACCCATAGCAATTCTAAAATCCAGCCTTAATACACGGGAGCAAGGCTCTTGCCCCTCCTGCCTGAGATAATCTTCCTTTTTCTCTAGAAATATCCCACTTCCCCCCAGAAGAGTTTGTGGACTTACTGGCCTCTTTCTGTGTGGAACTACCTCAGTCTCCTTGACTCAGCCTGAGCTGATACCATTCTGTAAATAACTGTGTGAGTTTGTCACATAATAACTGATGAACAAATGCCCACATATCTATTACTATTTGTTTTTACAGACTCTCAAAACCAAGTGACTTAAACTGTCAACATCTTATTTCCTAGGAGTTTTTTAATATTCTAAAAATTACTGATAGGGGCTGGAGATTTAAACTCAGTGGTTCCAGCGCCTGCCTCGCAAGCTCAAGGTCCTGAGTTTAATCCCAGTAACCACTTAGAATGCTGGGCGTGGTGACTCACGCCCAACAGCAATCAATACCACATACCACAGTGCCAGGCGTGGTAGCTCACGCCTGTAATCCCAGCACTCGGGAGGCAGAGACAGGAGGATTGCTGAGTTCGTGGCGGCTTGCCTGGGCACCATAGTGAGCTCAGGGCCAGCCTGAACTACAAAGTGAGACCCTGTCTCAAAAAAAAAAAAAAAATACTGATAAATTGGATTTTACTGAAAGTATAAAGAACATCTTAGAAATTAGTAAAAGATAGCCTAATAGAAAAAAAATGCAAAAAGATACAGACACTTCAGAAAAGAGTATGTAAATGACCTCATATATTAACGAAAGAATGTTCAACTTTATTAGTTATCAGAAAAATTCAAATTAAAATCAAAATGGGATCCCATTGTATATTCAAAATGATCACAAAAATGAAAAAAAAACAAATCATAACCAAAACTGTTGGTGGAAATATAAATTGTACATACACTTTGGGAAATGGTATCTACTAAATCTGAATGTAATAAATTTTAAGACACAGAAACTCTACTTTTAGGTGAATGTCCAGAAGAAATGCATTCACACTTATGCATTAAAAGGCCAGTGTACAATTATTCACAGCACTTTATTCATAATGCCTCAAAGTGGAAATAGCCCTAGTATCCATCTGCAGCTTAAAATTACAAATCAACACATTTGGCATACTCATACATGAGATACTATATGGCAGTGACAGTGTGAAAAGGGATAGACTGCTGTGTAAGACAGGATGAGGGAAGCTCACAAAATAATAGGAATGAAGAAATAAGAAATAAAAGTGCATATTTTATGGTTGCATTTATATATGATACAAAATAACAATGAGAATGACAGTAATAAGGCCAAACTGGCAAATGGGGAATCGTAGTGGTGTTCTATTTCTTGGTCGGAATGCTGGTTACATCAGTAATTTTTCTTGTAAAAATTCACTGCTCTATGTGTCTTGGATAAAACTTCATTTTACATATAGATAACTTCTAAAAAACAAGTTCTTTCTATTTAATCCAGGTGGTTTTTGAGCTTGTAACGTAGCCCAAATTGGCCTCAAAGTCAATACCCTCCACCCTCAGCCGAGTGTTGGGATTACAGGTGTACACCACCATGACTGACTAAAAGTAATTAACTTAGTAAGGCACAACCAGGAACTAGCCACTTCTCCCCTGTGAGAAGTCAGACAGCTGAATTATCAGTGAGAAGCAATCAAAAGCCAAAAGATGTCCCGGAAAGAGGAGTGGCTTGAGGCACAGAATAAAACTGTGTGAAACAGTTTAGGAAAAAGTGAAACTTTCCAAGCAGTGTTACATGATAGGCTGGGAGGAAAGAAGGAAGAGATTAAATAGAAGAGGGGGAAAGTTCTTTGCCATGTACTTTTTAGTCGTGTCCTTTAGGAAGATATTGAGAAGTTTTTTTTTTTAATTGAATTCTTTATTGGTACAATTTATATACATCTCAAAATCACATATAACATTGGGAAATTTGTACCAGTATATGCCACAAGTTAATTCTCATTTTTACCCATATCCCTAAGATATTGAGAAGTTTTAAGAGTGAAACAGAGGCCGTGATTTGCATTTTAAAAATTGCTCAGAACTACAACGATAGGACGTACTGGAAAGGGAACGACTGGTGATGATCATGGTGCACCTTCCCTCTCCTTTCTCAGACGTCTCCTTCCATCCAATTCTGTAGGCTGAGTGAAAGGAGGCTCAGATAAAGGAAAAGAATGAGCTCGGATAGAAGCAATCAGTCACACTGTGTCCTTGATCTCATTAGCAACAAAAAAGCATCAGATACCAGCCCAGATAACAGGCAACAGTGTTTCCCTGAAGTGTGTTAATGGTGTTGACTGAATTTCGACTATCCCCAGCCCAAAATTTCAGGAAAGATACATACACTAAAGTGCCTACTTATTCATTAGTTTGCTACAACTTGCTTTTCCAGTCCTGCATCAAGTCAAAACTAGCTACTCCTAGGCTTTTTCTCTTCAAGACCAGTTCTACCAGTTACGATACTTTGCTCCAATAACTACATTTTTAAAGACATATTTTCCCACAGAAATCTAGCTTGTTATGCTCAGACAATGATAAATTTAATAAGCATATAAAAAGATCCTCAGCCTCACTATTAATCAGAGGAATTTTAATTAAAATGAAATATTACTGCATAACTATCATACCAAGAGACTGAAATGTCAGAGAATGCACCTGTGAGAAGAAAGAATTTATGCTTTGATATGAGAACAGAAACTGGTCTGACCATTTTTGATTGCTATTAATCAAGCTACAAATTTCACTTCTGAGTAGAAACCATGCAGTTTACAAATTGTCTATAATAAAAAATTAAATTTTCTAAATTTTTCCCAATCTGTTGAGGATAAAGACTGTTGTTGATTTGGAGACCACAAGCTTAAGGACCACTGTCTAAATTTCTCCCTCTTCGAATGATTTCTTGAGTGGTATTACTGGATCAGTAGCTGACAGCGTACCTCCCAGGGGAAGGCTTTTGTAAACCATTCTTCCCTGAACAGCTAACCACACTCTATACTGTACTCATTGTACTGTTCTGGA
The DNA here is from genome assembly GCA_004025085.1 of Thryonomys swinderianus. Lineage (NCBI taxonomy): Eukaryota > Metazoa > Chordata > Mammalia > Rodentia > Thryonomyidae > Thryonomys > Thryonomys swinderianus. The sequence continues at coordinate 12,741 of PVIC010023527.1, read as the reverse complement.
TTTAGGTTCCTTGGGAGCAGGTCTTGTTTGATGTTATATCTATGACTGTAACAAAGTGGTTTTTTTGTTTGTTTGTTTGTTTGTTTTTGAGACAGGGTTTTGCTTTGTAGTTCAGATTGGCCCTGAGCTAACTATGTAGCTCAGGCTAGCCTTGAACTCAAAGCAATCCTCCTGCCTCTGCCTCCTGAGTACTGGGATTACAGGTGTGAGCCACCATGCCTGGCATTGTGGTATGTGGTACTGGGGATTGAATTTGGGACTTTGAGCTTGCCAGGCCGACTCCAGAACCACTGAGCTAAATCCCTGCCCCGGAATAGTTTTTCTTTTTAACACTTTTTAACGAAAAAAAGATTAAAGAGTCAGTTAAATACAAGGAGCACACTTCTCCAAAACTGTGATCTTAAAGTGCAGGCCAGTGAAGGAGAGGATATTTTACAAATGTCATGAAGTAATAAGGGGTCACCTTTTGTTGATAAACTGAATAAACCACATTTTTCAAACATATGTATCTTTTTCTCCAGGTATCTGCAATGCTCTTGTGATTAATGCAGCAAACAAAGGTAATAAGAAACTTGTAGTTCCTTCTTGTTTATATATATTGCCTCAGACATGACTGTGAAAAGAACAATTCATTTCAAGTGAGGAATGAAAAGTTTTGACATTAACAAGAAACCTTTGAAAATGTGGCAAATAATGTTTTACATCATTTCTTTTAAGGAAGTGATGATGAATTCATCATGGTGCTGAGTCGTTCTTGCTCACTGACTAGTACTCCACATAGAAGGCATTTGCTGTGGGTTATTCTTTCCTGAAACTCCAAGTCATTGCACATTTACATCATAAGGGCAGGGCTGCTGTCACACTTCATAGCACCTCAAAGAAAATTATAAGCTTTCACAGGTTTTCCACCCTTCCTATCACAAAAGCATTATCCAGCTCAGCCTTGGATTGTAATTACAGCCATTGTCATTAGCATTCTTCCCAAAGAGAAGCCTGTTTAATAGGGAGATGCTCACATACACAAAGAGAAGGCTGGCAGCATGGAGAAATGATTGCACACAGATGGTCTGTAATACGAAAACTGCATTCCGAGTATGGCAGGAAGTTGGCCTAAACCATGAGCCTTATTGTTTTACATACGTATACTAGCAACAGGTGTGTGGAACTATTGAAGCCAGTTTTTGTTCTCTAAAGGGATTTTACCTTTTATTCTGATATATTTGAAGGGCAGCATCTCTAATCTACAGCTGGAATACTAAACAGAAATACTTAAGAGTTTAAAGTCATGTCATGAGAACTGGGCATAAAGGTCAGAGAGGAAGAAGTGATAGTGGCTTCACTTAGAATTTTTACCCACAGGCAGCTTTCAAGGTCAGATGTGAGCCACAGTCCAGGGAAAGCTCCCTGGGGATGACAAAACTAATAGGAGATTCAGGAAGGAATATTTTAATAGTATTTATTGAAGAACACGAGGGTCAGTGAGTGAAAGGGGCTGTTTCAGCTTCACCCTTCCCCTTGTTCATCTGATTGTCCTCCGTTGAGAGCTGTATACTCCCATGGCAACACACTGCCTTCCACTTCTCACATGTCATGATTCCCCTTGCTGCGACTTCCTGGATTCCTTCTCTTCTCCTGAGGCACCACCCCCATCAAGTGAGTATTTGACCAGCAAGTCTCAGGTCAAACCCCCACTCCTCTCTCTGGCAATACCCTATTCGTGTATCATGGTCCCAGACTCATTATGTTGACATTTTCTCAAAGATGGGAACCTCATGTTTTATCTCTACAACCCAGGCACTGGCTCTGTGTCTGACACCTCCTAGTATCAATCAGAAGTCACTGATTAATTTTCACGCTATTTCATTCTTCCAGTACATTTCAAAACAAATTGTAATTAACTTCACTGAGGGGTGATCTCTCTGTTATTCATTATTTATATGTTCTCTTTCCCTAAAACACAGCAGGCCTTCATCTTATCCCAGGAATGATTCAAAAAAACGATGAGTAAGACACGGTTCTAGGTGCTGAGCTTGAGAGAAAGGAAGAGAAGCACAGGAAGAACTCCAGTGGGGATGACATCATCAGATCTATCCAGGGAAGAAATACAATGGGATACAGAGAACACTGCAGATTAGAGAAGATCTTTGTAGTAGTCTAGAGCAATACAGTGACAGATCTTAATGTGGATCAGGGCAATGGGACTAAAGTTGGGGATATATACTATGGTATGTACTTGAGAGGCAGCACTTAAGACATTGAGTGACTGGCTGAGAATGATGCAAATGAGGGAAAGGATCTAGAAGGACTTCAAGACACTTAATGTAGGCAGACTGTAAGTCCATCACTACAGTGGGGATACAGGAAAATCAGTCCCTCACAGAAGGGTGGAGCCCTCAGCCCAACATGGCTTTTATTGGACACAGGAACTCTGCAGATCTCCCAGAAGATGCCTGTCCACTGGCAAACAATTGCTTTAGAGCTCAGCAGAGCAATATGGAATGGAGATACAGAATTTAGTGCCCTTAGTGAGGAAATAGGAGTTAAAGTATAGATGATGACTTACGTTGCCCAAGGATAGTGTATGAAGTAGAGATTCTGGCTGCTGGGATAGGAAAGCATTACATGGGCATTTTTCTCCCTGAAAATGGCAGACAGTACACTTTAGTACATGGTTTCTAAATATGTGTAGTAGCAGCTTTAGTGATGTGAATTATTGAGTCTTATAGCCTGTCCTGAGGGGTGGTTGTGTACAACTTGAAAAGCTCCCTATGTATCCTGATGTGATCTCACACCATGAGAACCACTGTTAAATATAATTCATAACCACACTTGGTGCACTGAGTGAGTCTCTAAGTAGATTCTGCACTACTGGAGACCAGGAATTTTCTGTTGCTCAAAAGTATATCCTCAATGCTTAGTGCCAAGTCTGCATAGTGACTTTAATGTCTTGTGAGTCACCTGGCCTCATTTATCAATTTCAGGAGGAAGCCTTTGTCTCTGACATTTTAAAGGTAATGAAGCCACCTGCTTGTACGGTGCAGCCAGAGAGAGGGTGCGCTCAACCTTGCTCAGTCCAGAGCTGTTGAGCACATTGCCTCTCCACATCCCCAAGTCTGCCACTGCCATCAAAAGGCAGGACAGAGGGACCACTTCGAAACTGGCTTGGGGCCCTCTAGGACATGTGCAGCTTGTCCTCTCACTTCCACCTAACAAACTTTCTGAAACTATCAGGTGAGAAAAACACTAATGGAGGGTCTGATTCACAGTGGACTCATGATAGAAACATTTGGGCCATCTGAGGAACAGGAGGGAAGACTAACCCAAGGAGATGCATATCATGATGCTTGGTAAGCCCCTCCTGTTTATCTGATTAAACAAGGTATTTGTTTTCACATGCTTCTTGCATGAATAATAGAATTTTTCAAATAGGAAATTAAAATCTTTGCCATGCCCTAGGCCTTTCTCTTGCCATGAAATGGATACTATTTGTTTTTATTTTATTTTTTAAAACAAATAGCAATGACTTTCTTTTTAATAAATTCTTTGGTTATGAATAGGTCATTAGTGACACTTTTCTCTGGACTATTAACCAATTTTGTTGGTTTCTTTTCTGCTATTAAATTATTTTGCTGATGTCCCTCGAATGCCAAGATAAAATTAATTAGTCTGGCAGAGACAGGAGGATTGCTGAGTTCGCGGCAGCTTGCCTGAGCACCATAGTGAGCTCAGGGCCAGCCTGAACTACAAAGCGAGACCCTGTCTCCAAAAAGCAAAAAAAAAAAAAAAAAAAAAAAAAATTAGTCTGGGTTATAGCTCACAGAAGATATTCCACAGTTAGACAGCATGTACATTTACTAAGGAACTTCTGTGCATGTTGCACAAACTTCTCATCTTTTAAAAAATAAAAAATCAGACATTTTTAAAAGCTGAAGCAAAAGTCTTTCATTTTTTATACTGGGATAGAATCTGGGATCTTATGATTGCAAGGCAGGGGCCAGAACCACTGAGCTAAATCCTTGTCCCCAAAAAAGTCTTTGTACTTCTTCCCATAATGCATGATGTGATCTTTTGGACTCACTAGCTCACAGATTCATTTCTTCTTTGCCTGGGAGCATTTTTTTTTTCCTATACTCTAGCTATCATTTGACTTCAGAGGCTCATTGGTTCAAATTCTTTTCTGTCATCTGGGTATCTTTTTCACAAAGCAATATAATAGCTACTTAAACAATAGTTTCAATGATCATTGCAAGAAACAGTTTGAGGAGCATCAAAAGCTCAACACAGTTTCCTCAATCACATCTCGTTGGAATACCTCATGACACCAATAGTACCCAGTCTCCTTCCAGAAAGGCTCTTTCTTTTTTTTAAAATTGAACTCTTTATTGGTACAATTTATATACATCTCACAATCACACATAACATTGGGGAATTTGTACCAGTATATGACACAAGTTAATTCTCATTTTTACCCATATCCCTACGCACCCACACCTCGCCACACCCTATATACATGCTCTCTTATTTTCTTTCAGAATCATATTTATTCCTTCCCCTCATTACATTCCCACACCAAATTTCCTTTGGAAATTTCCCGTTCTACAAAAACTGTCATACTTTCTAGAGCTCGTTTGCATCTACAGGTCCTCATATTGAAGAAAAGATCCGGTATTTCAGAAAGGCTCTATCTTGAGCTCTGTTTTGCTGCTGTGTGCTCCATTGATAACATACTTACCATTCATGTGGCATCAGTGGGAACCTGTGCACTCCCGTTACTTCTGAACCAGGTCCAGTGTACAGGAAAGCAATTTTGACATTTACACGCCAGGTTATCACATAAGTATTCAGTGGCTTGTTTTTTTTTTCCAAGAAGTTCAGGAACACAGACATTAAGTGTTCCTTTTGTTCTTCGAGGACACAAGAATAGCTTTCCATTTGTTTGTTGTTAATGGTGGTGAACACACACTGGGTATACAGTGTTTTCCTGTTATAGTGAGAGAATAATTGCTAAGTCATCCTTTATCCTCTGCCCAAGTAATGTTAACTGATCAAATCCCTTGAAGCTGTGTCTAGCAGGCAGGTGAGAGTCCCAATAGAAGAACTTTTCCAAGTAGTGTTTTTCCTTCTGGCTTGCTGGAATGCTACAGATCTCCCAGGAAAGGTTAAAATACTTGGGCATCATTTTTCCTCAGACAGCTGAACTTGGAGATGGTGAATCAGTCATCCTCATACTCCAGCCAAGTCTTCCCGTGAGGAACTTTTCAGCAGAAGACCTAGATCAGAAGCACATGCTGCCATGAGCAGCTGCGTCCCTCTGTCCACACCCTTCTGGTACTGTTCTGGACTCTCCTGACTTTGTGACCTTGATTCCCGCGGCCAACCCAGGAAGTACAGCCGCAGTGCCCACAGTCATTGCACACCTAGTGGGTGCCAGGTCACACAGCAAGTCCCTGCTCGAGCAGGCCAGGGCACGAGGGGCTGCCACTCTGGCCCCTGAGGACAATGTATTTAGTAGTAAAACATGTGGTAAGAAGAGGGAAATGCTGGCAGAGGAACTGGATTAGGGAAGAAGTTTATGAAGGGAAATTTTACAGCGGACAGGGTGTAAACTCTAGGTTAGTGATGGTGAATCTTTTAGAGACAAGGGCCCAAAGTGCATCCCAAACCCAATTATTTATCTCAAAGTGCCCACACTGCAATCAAACCTGAATACCGAAGTTTCAGTTTAGAAAAGGCAACTCCTACATTACATCTTTTATCTTAAAAGATAAAAAAAACAATAACAGGCAACCAGAGGTTTTTCCCCTTTGTCCTAGGTCATCTGTGGTTTTGAAACAATCTTGGAGCTGCACCACAGAATAGGTCCAAACAACTTGTTTCTCAGAGGTCTGAACTCTTGCAGGGGAGCCGAGCCACAGCCTCGTGGCTTTCAGAGTTGTGGTACTTGGCCGGGAGAAAAGAAGACTCTTGAAATTTGGACAGGCTCAAGGAGCCATCTCAAGTTATGGCTCATGGATCGTGGTTTTGATTAGAGATTTGTCTGTGAGAGAGAAACTTCAGTTAGGCAGAGATGCAAGACATCAGAAGGCCAAAGGGGCAAGCAAGTTTAGAATCACGAAAGGAGCACCCGAAGCTTTTGCTTTCTCATTACCATAGAGAAGCCTTCACCAAACCTCCTGGACTAGAACTACCTTCTTTCTCTGTGCTTCCGGTTTCTCTGCTTGTCTTTTGTCCATAGTGCACTTTTGAAGGTATCAGTTTTGACCTATGGATTTAAGCTGTTGAGAGGGAAATAACATTTAGTATTAATCGAATGTATTGGTTACTTCACAATTATTTCATTTCAATCCTGTAACAATTTGTAAGGTAAGCGCTGTTATTATCCTTAGCAAATTAAGGCTTAGGAAGTTAAATGATTTGCTCAGATCCACAAAGCTTCAGGAGCAAAGTAGAAATTAAAATTTAGGTCTGCTAAATTCCAAAATCTTTTCCTTCAAAAACTCCCTGTGTCTCCTGGGACCGCCAGTCCTGACTTCATATCATATTCCCCTCCTGGTGGGCATCGTGGATATGGGTAGTTTTAGTTTGTCAGCCTTTCTACAGGGCTGTCAGTTTTGAAGGAACTGACTTCAGGGCACTGTCATTAAATGAGGCCCCACATTTATTAGGGCCATAATGGATACAGACCACCTGCTCTCTCAGCTTCTCTCCGCTGTCCCCTTCTGTGCTTGTGTTCTGCCTCCCCTACAGTGTTCTGGGTCAGGAGACAAGCTACACTGAAATGTGGGGAACTGAGTCCTAGTGGGGAGGGTGCTGAGTCAAGGTGAGAGAGAGAGAGAGAGAGAGAGAGAGAGAGAGAGAGAGAGACAGACAGACAGACAGACAGACAGACAGACAGACAGACAGACAGACAGACAGACAGAGACAGAGAGAGAGGAAGGAGCCAACAGATGAATTCTTCACTGTTTCCATTTACTTACAACCCTGTGGGAAAGGTACCAGAGACTAGGGCACAGATGGTGTCCAGCAAAATACTGTTTTCTGAGCTAGCTGAGAAGCAATGGCCAGCAGTGTGGTAACTCGATGCTTCATATGGGCCTAGTTTTCCTGATCTTGCTTCCATTCCTTCCCTCCCTGCACTGCCCTGGGCTTGTATCCCTCACATAAAATGTCAGCATTGAAACAAGGAATAATCAAAGGGGCTCTTACCACATGCATTGAGGACAGAGATAATGAAAAGTACTATTTTTCCCATGTTTTAAGTATATGATTGCAATACATAATAAATATATTTACAGTGAGGATTTGGTACATGTGCCTACACCTTGATCCTTTTTACTTTCCCTGCCCTCTCTCAGTCTCCCCTCCCAGTACTATAATCTGTTTTAAGCTATTTATAAAGAAAGAAATGCTAAGGAAGAGAGTGGCAAATAGTGGGAAATTTAATGTGCTTCCCCAGAGGCTGATAGAAATACTTCAATAATGTTCTCTTGAAAGCTGATTTTTTAAAAACCCATACAAATTGGTAAGTCTGCATTAGATTTAAGGAAGTTAAAGGATGTTGTCATCTTTGAAAACCCAAAGGCTCCTCGAATCCTAGGAAGCGGATGTCATACAGTTCTGATGGAAATACAGGGTTGCAGGTTCAGAAACATACTACGCACCGAGTTTGGGGTGCTGTAAGGACAGACTGTGTGCTTGGAGTCGGGCCACAGTCTGGGACACCTGAGCTTCTGTGTGAAGACCTTGGGGCCCTGACCTCACAAACAACCCCCTGGGGGACTGAACACGTAGTTCAAGAAGAAGGTGACATCTCAAGATTGCTTTATTTTACCCCTAAAGTGGAGTAATCTTGACTGTTGAGAATTTGCAAAACTCTAGGGAAAGTTGTCTTGATGCCAAGGTATTTTATTGTTATTTTATGCACATGGAATTCTCAGTGATCTTTTATAAATAAATAAACATGAAGTTTATTCTGTCTCAGTTTTTCTCTTCTAGTTCATATTTCATTATTATGCATTTGAATTCCTTTATTTCTGAACATTTTCTTTGGCATATTTTGTTAATTTAAAAGCACTTCACTTTTTTCATTACATAAAAGTAATGTGTATTTATTGTGGAAAACGTGGTAAATATAGAAAAGCAGAGAGAAGAAAATAAAAGTTATTCTTACACTCAGTGCTAGACACTTTCATGTTTTTGAATTTTTATTTTAGTTTGTTGTATCACTGAGGATTGAACACAGACCCTGTGTACGCTGGGCCGAGGCTCTACCACCAAGCTATGTCTACAGCCCTTTCACATTTTTTAAAGCCTTGCAACACCATTTTGAAGCTTAAAGACTAGATTTTCCTAAAATTTTTAGCTTGGGCCTTTCTCTTCCCTTGTCATCTTTTCTTTCTGTCCTTCTTTCCTGTCTTCTCTATCATTTCCTTTATATCTGCCATTTTGTTACTAAATAATGAAGAGGAATGGGAAAATTAAAATCTTAAATCTCATTATAAATATTTTATTAACTCCCCAAACTTAAGTATAATATATTCATGTGGGAAGACATGAATCTGCCCATCAAGTTCAATATTAAAGTCAACTAGAAGCTCTCAGGTATGGATTGGGAAAGAAGCAGCTCCTTGGTTAGCCAAAAAGCTCACTTCTCCCCAGCTGATGGCATGCTCCAGAATTTTTTTTTCATAGCTCCTTGAGCAGAAACGTTTTGTTTTTCCTCTGTCATAAATGACCTCTTATCAATTTCAGTGCCAATACTCTAAGAAAATTTCTCTGTGATATTTTGAACTTCTTACTTTCTTCATAAACTATGAAACTATTTATGCCACATATATTTAGAATGCAGCAAAATACAACCACTGGCTAACACTTTATGCTTCAAGTGACAGCATAGTTGTTATATGACTCATCAACATCTTCTATGCCTGTGGTTTATAAAATGTTACCATTTCTGGCATTAGTTTTGTTATGTTTTCCCCTGTCCGTTGTACCATTGTGGTGCAATGTTGACATCACCAGTACTAGTTTAGTTTTCTTTACTATATAAGACCAACATTATGTCTTTTTTAATCTAAAGGTTGTGCTATACAATTCTTTGTTTTGAGATTGCAACTTTTCATTGGGAATTTTTGCTTTGTTCTTGCATTTATTTCCTGCACTGGTCAATTTGTGCTCTGTTAGCAAATGTGATATCAACTGTAAAATGGTAAACCAATTGACAAATGTCACACTCTGATTAGTTTGGGAGATGGGAGTGATAAGTCTGTTCACAACATCATTGAGTTTATTAATGTATGAATAAGTCCTGGTGGCTGGGTTCCAGGATAAATTTCTAAGTAGAAAGTATGATATGTCTTTAGATCTACCAGGGAATATATTTTTATATTGAATGGTTTTGTTTGTTTGTTTGTTTGTTTGTTATGTTCTTGGCATATACTGCCTAAAGGTACAGAGACCATGAAATGCTGCAAGTTGTTCATGAACAGTATTTGGATAGTGTGTCAATTTTTTTTTTGAGACAGGGTCTCACTATATAGTTCAGGCTGGCCCTGAGCACACTATGTAACTCAGGATAGCCCTGAACACACAGCAATCCTCCTGCCTCTGCCCCCCGACTGTTGGGATTACAGGTGTGAGCCACCTTGCCTGGTATTATTGTATGTGGTACTGATTGTTGGTGGGTGTGAGTCATCACTCTCAGTGTTGTTGTATGTGGTTATCAGGATTGAACTCAGGACCTTGTGCTTGCTAGGTAGGTGCTAGAATCACTAAGCTAAACCTCCAGTCCTAATTGTTTAACAGTTAGAAACAAAACTCTTAAACAATGAGTGGATAGCAGCCAGATTATTAGTTCTTTTTCTTTCTTGTTGGGTGGCTTTATCATCAAATTTCAGGCAATTTTGAAAGAATTATTATTATTCTACCAACCCCACTCCCATTCCCATCACTTCTTCATAAGTCTTTTACATTCCTGTGATTACCATGAGAAAGCCCTGCTAAGTATAGCAATTCAGCTAGTGAAGTATCATAATAAATACATTTTTAATTATGACTATTGATCTTACAGAATGCTTTACTTATATTTCACTACTTGTGCATTTCACAACATCTTATGGCATATTGTCTGTTACAATTTCCAACATTGAATGGCAGTACTGGCATTCTGTCCAATAGGTTTCAGCCCTGTCAAGATCTTCATTATATTTTTGGATCTAGTTATAACATCAGTTTGTTCCATTTGGTTGTGTAACCATTTTGACTAGTCAAATTTATACTCACATTACTACTTTCTTACTCATTTGAGTCAAGGAGGTCTTTGTTCTCTGCTTCTATATTGGTCAGTTATTGCCCCATTTCACTATCAGAGAAACTCTGGTTCACATTGCTGATGTCAAAGTCATTATCATTATCATGTAAGAATAAAAGTCTATTGGGAGCTGCGCAAATTCCCAATCATCTAACCAAGGCAGACAGATTTTAAAGAGACAAGACAAAATATTAATGTTTAAACTAGGTGTTCAGAGCCCTCAAAGCTCTGATCTGGCTAAGGCACCTTCTCCTGGAGCTTGCCTTTATTTATTGCTCTTGTAGCTTCTAGAAGGAGTGAGAGGCAGTACAAGGATCAGTGAGGTGGAGAGCACTGATGTGAATAGGTTATAGCAACAATGAAAAAAGATATTCTAGTAGGAACAGATCATTGATTAATGGGAAATTTGTTTCTGCCCATGGATTGATTTTACTTCTATGGGGAGTTTTTTGTACAAGCTATGCTTCCCTTAGCTGCACTGTTGTCTCATCATCCAAGGCATCACAGCTTCATGGATCATTGAGAACTCCACTGTGACCAGTGGTGTGGGGAGTTGTTCCTTTCCCACACACCAGCTGCTGGCTCTTCAGATAAGGCATTGTGAACTAATAGGCAGATTCAGACTTTTAATATGAAAAGCCAGTTTGTGAATTTGCAGCTGACTCAGAGTGGTCTATGTTGTGAGTCACCTGAAGACTCGCTTTTGCCCTCCTCAAAATTTTCAAAACTGGTTTTCCATGTTACAATGTATTGAATAGGGCTACCTCTACAAAAACAAAACAAAACAAAACAAAAAAGGAAAACAAAAAAAATCCAGGTGCAATAAATTTAACAGTAAGAATTTCATGGATAGAATTCATCTTCTGCTGCTTTGGAGCTCTTGTATACACCTCACCATTCATCTGTCAAGTGAGTACCAGATGTGTTCCTGTTTTCCCCAGTAACAGCTATTTTGAGTCACATTGGATTCCTTTATGGTAAATTACATGATGGCAAACAGAAGAATGGCATAGGTGTATTTGCCTCTGTTATATTCTGTGATACATAGGCAAAAATGTAACACATTATTATGTGGGTAAAAATATCAATTTGACACTTTTACACAAGTGCACACATCTTTCCATTTGTCATACCAAATAAATGAACACAAAGATTGCTCCCATATCCTCCAGGCACAGCTAGTGAGACACATAGCTGGCTACCATTATGCTATAGTAAATATTTTGATTAGGAAAATATAGAATGGTTATACTTTGCCTACTGTGTAAATGCAAACATAAAATGTAAAGCGGCAGTATTAGACATTTTTCCATTGCTGAGAAAAATATTTGACATCTGTTATTTAAAGGGTGAAAGATTTATTTTGAGACAGTATTTCAGAGGTTTCAGTCCATGGTAGGTCAGCTTCAAGGCATAAATAACATTGGAGAAGTCATAGCAGAGGAGAGTTGCTAAGGCACCTTCTCCTGGCAGTGAGGATGCAGAGAGAAAATGGAGGATCTGGAAACACTTACAATATATTAATATGCAGTTTCAAGTCACAGTCCTACCGACCCACCACTTTCAACCAGGCTTCACCTCCTAACAACACATTCAATAATAACTCATCAATTGATTAATCTACTTACAAGAATAGCAATCCCTATGATCCAATTACCTTCGAAAAGCCTGAAAATATGGGACTTTGGGGGGCCATTTTAGATCTAAACTATAACATTTCATACCTGGGCCCCCAAAATCTCATGTCCATTTCTATTTATCCTAACTCTAACAGTCATCAAAGTCTTAACAGTTTTAACACTATCTAAATACCAAATCCAAGTCTCTTCTGAGACTCAAGGCAAACTCTTAGAAGTGAGCCCCTGTAAAAATAAAAAAACAAAGTTAAACACTTTCACATTCAGTGGCATAGGGTAAATGTTTCTACTCCAAAAGGGGAGAATGGGAGGGACATAAAGCAATTAGACCAATGCAAGACTGAAAGTCAAAAATGAACATTAAAATCTATAGTTCCTTGTGAGCTGTATATAAAATGTACCAATAAAGAATTCAATTTTTAAAAATATCTATAGTTCCATTTCTAGCATCAGGATCAGTTGTGGTTAGATGTGTACTCCAAAGGACCCGGGCAGCCCTGACCCTGTGGCCCTAGTGGTTGTAGCCCACATGGCTTATCTGTGGGAACAGGATCTGCCCACTGCCTCAGCAGACACTCAATGTTCCTGGAATCCTCAGCTTCTTGATGTGTCCATTGCACCTGTGGTTTCACTCTCACAGCTTCATGCATCATCTTCTCGAGGGAACATTGCTTGGCCTTCCAGGCTTTTCTTTGAAATCTAGATAGAAGCTTCCGTGACCCCCACAACTCTTACATTATTAATGCCTGGAAAACCAGCATGATGTGAATGATGCCAAGGTCTGCTACCAGCTAA